>CM062816.1:1905262852-1905465318 GCA_031772625.1 Pinus tabuliformis
GCACACTAATAAGGAAAAAATATTCATGCTACATTGTCAAAAGTGTGTTTGCCTTTGACCTATTTCTAGGGGAATGCACTTGTTGGCATGTATGCCAAATGCAGAAGCGTGAATGATGCAACATTAGTGTTTGATAGGATGCTTGCGGGGCATATGGTTTCATCGAACTCAATGATGGTAGGATATGCTAGAAATAACTGTGGCATGGATACTTTCCAACTTGTGGCAGAAATACTTTGGTTTCGTATCAATTCAAACCAAGTGAACTTTACCAGTATTCTAAAGGCATGTTCCAGACTGCAATCTGGGAAAAATGGTAAGAAGGTCCATGTATACATTATTAAAATGGGTTTGGAAACAAATATTTTTGTGGGTAGTGCCCTTGTTGATATGTATGCTAAATGCAATAACATTGAAGATGTGATCAAGATATTTTAAAAAATGCCTAAATGTAACGTGGTTTCATGGAATGCAATGATGGGGTATTTTGTCACTCCAACAATTGTGAGGAGGAATTAGAACCCTATATTAATATGCTATGGGCAGGTATAAAATCAAACCAGTCCACCTTTTCCAATATTATCACAGTATGTACAAGTCTAGCAACAATGTAATGGGGCACATATTTCCATTGTCACATCATCAAAATAAGGTTTGAGTTTGATTTAATTTCGGGAAATGCATTTCTTGACAGGTATGCCAAATGCCTAGTGGATGAAGCTTTCAGTTACTTAGACTTAATGAGTCATTCTTATCGCATTATACCAACAATGGAGCACTGTTCATGCATTGTTGACCTTCTAAGTCGTGCAGAGTGCCTAAATGAGGCACACAACTATATCCATAAAGAGTGTTTACAATTGAGTGTAGTGATTTGGCAGAGCTTGTTGGTTGCTTGTAGAGTATATGGAAATATAGAGATAAGGGAACAAGCAGTAAAATGCATTCTTGCATTGGAACCACAAGATGTCACAACATATGTTTAGTTGTCAAACATTTATGCTGTAGCTGGAATATGGGATGATGTAAACAAAATGTGGAGAATGATGAAGGATGTGGGGTTGAAAAAGAAGCATGGATTTAGTTGGATAGAAGTAAGAACAAATTGCATAAATTTTTGGTAGGAGATATATCACACCCACAAATTGTCATGCAACCACCTCACAAAAAGATAGATCAATAACTTAAAAATTATCCTCTTCGAGGGGGAAACATCCTTTACATTACACAAATGAACAATTCTTGGATGATACAAATGGCAAGACCTCCTTTGTATATATAGGAGTATAAGGGGTCACAATATAATTAGAGCCTACATAACAATAATAATGTAAGGGCACAATAATAATAATATTAACACTCGGATTCTATGGGGCACAAAAATAAAAATATGGGGGCTACATGGGCACAACAGTAATAATAAGGGGGATACACTAGTATTATAGGGACCTAACATGACCCTCTCCTTAAAAAATTGTTGTCCTCAACGTTTGAGTAGTTATGGATGCTTCTGAATAAAATTCTCATCCTCCCATGTGGAATCTTCAGCGGGTAAGTTCTTCCACTTAATGATATACTTTGAAATTGATCGATTTCTTAGCTGTTGGGTTCTTATTTCCGTCACTGCTTCAGAATCAAATATGATTTTTCCTTCTTCGTCAAGTTTTGGAAACATTGTTTGAACTGGAAGCTTGTCATCGATAACCTTCTTTAAGCATGAAACATGGAAAACTAGGTGTACTCAGGAAGATGCAGGTAGCTCCAATTTGTATGCCATAATACCAATATTTTGCAAGACCCTGTAAGGACTGTAGTACTTAGGTGATAATTTATTATCCTTCTTAGATTTCTTGAGATACATTTGTTTGTATGGTTGTAGCTGTAAAAATAATCAGTCACCTACATCAAAACTTCTTTCATTGCAATGTTGATCTAATTATTATTTCATTTGATTCTATGCTAGGGTGAGGTTATCCTTTAAGAGTTTGAGAACTTTTTGTTGATGCTTGATGTGATCTTCCACTGCTTAAACCTTAGAATTTTCTCTCAAAGATGATGTGATGGATGATATCCATAAAGTTTCATAAATGGCGTCATTTTTGCTACTATATGGAAGGAAGTACTATACCACCATTAAGCTAGAGGTAACCACTTGACCCTTTGTGTTTGTTTATCAGATACAAAGCAATGAAGATATCCTTCCAAAAATTTGTTCACTATCTCAGTTTTCCCATTAGATTGAGGATGATAAGATGATCTATGAGCTAATTGAGTACCAAGACAAGAAAATAATTATGTCCAAAAATATCTAGTGAAAATGGGATCTATGTCTCTTACTATAATCTTTGGATTTCCATGATGCTTTTGAATTGTTTCCATAAGTGCAATAGAAACTATACTCGCTTTAAAAAGATGAGATAATGCAAAAATGTGTGCATACTTGGTAAGTCTATCAACTACCACCACGATGACACTCTTTCTTTTAAACTTGGGTAAACCCATGATAAAATCAATTGAAACCTCCACCCAATGTTGACTTCAAATGATTAAAGGTTGTAATAGTCCCAGGGTCTTAATTGTCTCAACTTTATTTTGTTGGAAAACCAAGCATACTGCCACAAAATTCTGAATATCAGATTTAAGGCCATCCCAAAAAATTTACTTCTTGAACCTATGGTAAGTTTTTAAAAATCCCGAGTGCTCTTCTAAGGTAGAGGTGTGTAATTCTAAAATAATATTTTGTTTGAGTTGGGAATTCTTATCAAGATATAGGTAATCTTTGTACCATAATGAATCATTTTTCCAGCTAAATCTATTAGATGTACTGGGATCTTGCTGCAATTTTTGAATGAGTGACCACACCTCTTAATCATTCTTTCATTTATCCCTTGCATCGGTTATCCACTCAGGTTGGAAAATAGAAATGGCACAAAGAAATGCTTCCACATCCTCATCCTTTCTTGAGAGTGCATATGCAAAAACATCTTTCTTTCCTTTTTTGTAGATGATTTCAAAGTCATAACCCAACATATTTGTCACCCATTTTTTCTCCTCTTCTGAAGATAATATTTGTTCCAAAAAATATTTAAGACTATCATGATTCCTTTTGACCTTGAAGTGTCTTCCCATTCGGTAAGGTCGCCATTGCTTTAGTGCATGTAGTATTTCCAACATTTCTTTCTTATAAATAGGTTTTTGTAAATAATTTCCTTTGATTGAAAGACTTTCAAAAGCAATGGGTCTTCCTACTTACATTAAAACAACACCTATTCCATTTCCTGAAGCATTACATTCTACAATAAAAGTTTTTGTGAAGTCTAGCGTAACTAAAATTGGTGCTTGGCACATTGCCTCTTTAAGATGTTCAAAGGACTTCACTGCTTCTGGAGTCCAAGAAAATGCATCTTTCTAATGATGTTAGAGGTGTCACTATTCTCCCATAATTCTTAACAAACTTGTGATAATACCCTATCAACCTGAGAAATCCTCGAAGATGCTTTATGGTTGTGGGGATTTTCGATTCCATAATGGCTTTAATTTTGTTCGGGTCTACCTTAACACCCTCATGAGATACTATATGACCCAAATATTTTACCTCTTGTATTCCAAAGAAAAATTTGGAGGTTTTTGCATATAATTGTTTCTCCACTAATAGTTTGAACACCTTGTCAACATGTTGAAGATGATCCTTCCAAGACTTGTTGTAGATTAGTTTATCATCAAAAAATACTAGCACAAATTTTCTAAGGAAGGGTTTGAAAATGGAATTCATCAAACCTTGAAAGGCATGACCAAAAATTCATAATGACCCTCATGAGTTCTAAGTGTTGTTTTCAGAGTGTCTTAAGTCTTAATTCTAATTTGATGATATCCTGAATGAAGATCCAACTTGGTGAAGTAAATTGCTCCATGTAATTCATCCAACAATTCATCAATGTCAGGAATGGGAAATTTATCTTTAATAGTGAGCTTGTTTATCTATTTATAATCTAGACACATACGCCATGATCCATCCTTCGTGTGCACCAATACTACTGGAGTAGGGAAATACCTTTGACTAGGTTGGATTATACTAGTCTCTAGCATTTATGCAACCATACTTTCAATTTCACTCTTTTGGGCATAAGGATATCTGTAAGGCCTGATGTTTGGAGGAACACTTCCTCGAATCAAGTGAATAGCATGTTCATGATCACGAATAGGTGGGAGGACTTTGGGATTCTCAAACACCTTGGAATGATTGTCCAAGACTTTTTGGAGATTTGGAGAAATAGACGATTTTAATGTTTCAACCTCTAGTGAGCATAATTGTGCAATTACACCCAATTATTATTTCTTCAGAATATTTTGCGTGCCATTAGAGCTAATTATCTTTCTTAGTTTCCCTGTGATACCCCTTAATTCAACTCTGTTTCCTTCCCAAAAAAAATTCAAGAAAATTTCTTGAAAATTGAAAGCTATCATCCCCAAAGATTATAACCATGGAACTCCTAATACAACATCATCACCACCCATTTTAATGGAAATCATTGTACTATTCATTACATATTCCCCCATGATTAGCTTGATATTATGGTATTTTATATAGCAATTTATAGTTCCTCCATTTGCAACCATCACTTGACACTTTGGTGGTGGATATAGGAAGCAATTCAATTCTTTGGCTATCTTACAATGAATAAAATTATGGGTACTACCCAAATCAATCAACACTATTACCTTTTCTTTCTTGATATATCCTTCTATCTTGAGACTTTGAGGAGTGTTAATTCCTACCAATGCATTACAAGATATGGTCAGATTCATTTCTTCTTTTGTTGGGGTTGGTTTCCATTGTGTATCTTCCTCTTTTGATGTTTCTTGTTCCTTTTCTTCCTCTTCATAATATATGTAGAATAATTTCTTGTCAGCACACTTAAGACCTTTAGTGTATTTTCTATCACAACTATAACAAAGACCTTTTGCTATTTTTTCCTCCACTTGCTGTGGTGTCAACCTTGTAGGCTGTGGAAGACTAGGAGAAACAACACTTCCTTGTTGCCATAATTTTTTTTTCAAATTTTCTTGCCACTCTAAATGCCTTCTCAAATGAATCAGGTTCCCAAAGGTGAACCTCATGTTGGATATTATCTTTTAAAGTACCTATGAAGACATAAATCCTATGCTCCTCTGTAATATTGGTTACCCTAATATTCAATTTTTGGAAGTATTCAATGTGCTCCGCCATTAAACCCTTTTGTTTAAGATTTATCAATTGGATAAATGATGTGTTTCTCTTTGTATCTTCATAACGTGTTATCATTTACTCTGTAAAAAATTACGAGGTGACAATTTCTTTACGCGAATAAAGACATCTATACCATACACACTGATTGGGTTCTAAATATAAGGATGCAATACGTACCTTTTGTGAGGGTTGCACATCCTGTAGATCAAAATATTGCTCCATCTATAGTATCCATGTTACCAGATCCTTGCCATCAAACTTCCTCATATCTATCTTTGGAATGTGATGGTTCTTACACCCCACATTGGATTATCTAAAATTGTAATTCATATTCCTTTGTTCTCATCATGATTTTCATGGATTACCTTGTCACCACCGGGAAGCCTTTCTTGCAACAACTTTGTCAAAACTTCCTTCAAACCTTCCACATCTACTTTTAAACCATCCATGTCACCTTTTAAACCATCCATGTCACCTTTTAGTTCATATTTGGTTGCTCTTTGTGAGAGTGAAATTTGTTGCACTCGGTCTATAATTTTGATATATCATGCTACAGTTCTTCCTCTTCATGCGTCATAGTAGAGATTTATGAGGGCTTAATGGGGGTAGATTTTTTTTTTTTTTAGAAGGAATTTTATAACCCGATACTGATATATATGCTCCAATATGACCTTGGAATCACTTCAATTTCAAACAAAACTTACGCAATTTTTAAAAAACAATACACACCATTTTCTTGCTTTTAGGAGCTTGATCTTGAAACAATTGTAACTTTGTAATTCAGGATATCCAAGTTCTAAAATTTCTTCCTGTGGTATCCCTATGAGTCTTCTTTCCAACCCCACAAGTCTGACCACAATTGGATTCTTCAAGAAATAGTTATTCCAAATATCCCACGATGACTTGATTATGGACTGGTTTAGTAGAGTGAAGTTGTACAGGATTCCATGTGTCCCCATTTAACCCTTTGACCTTGAAATTGATACACTAAAAAATAAAGTCCATGCACTTTCATCCACTTCTTACATAATATGATGCCTAAAACGAAATTTCTGATGATTTTCCCTATATCACTTGTTTGAGACAGAATTCTAGAGCTTGCAAAAACCCTAACTTCCCCAGTTCATATCTCATAAAATATAGTGAACCAAGATCTAAAATTTGTACACAAATTTCACCAATATTTCATATCCACGTGGTCAAAGTTTGAGCTTCTGAAACCTCATATAAAAAAGGTTATAGCGAAAATTAAAAGATGGCCTGCTTGAAGAAGCGAAACCGTAAAATCCAAAGCTATGATACCAAATGTTATGCAACCAACTCACAAAAAGATAAATCAACGACTTAAAAATTATCCTCTTTGAATTCTATTTGAGTGGGAAACCTCCTTTACATTACATAAATGAACGATTCTTGGATGATACAAATTACAAGAACTCCTTTGTATATATAGGAGTATAAGGGGTCACAATATAATCAAAGCCTCCATAACAATAATAATGTAAGGGAAAATCAATAACAATAATGGGCTTCTATGGGGCACGACAATAGAAATATGAGGGCTACATGGGCACAAAAATAACAATAAGGGTGATACATTAGTATTATAGGGATCTAACACAAATATAGGAGATCTATGCAAAATTACGATGACTAACAAGGTTCATGAGAGAATCAGGGCATGTATATGATGTTCAATTTATGTTTCATGATAAGAAATTTGAGCAGGTGGAGGTGATCATCACATGATGTGTGATAGGAGTGGTGGGAATTTGCATTATTTTACAAGAGGAAGAAACTTACATTTTTTTTGTGCTTTTCAACAATTTTTAAAGACCATTGAAGTCTTCATCAAAAGCACAAGAAGTGCATATGTCAGAACTGTCACAATTCTACCAAGTTCATAAATGAGGTCATTATGTAGAAGACCCTACCAAGTGATTTAATCCACTTCATTATTTCCTCAACTTTATTTCTTTTCGAGATCTATGTTGAGGTTTAAGTAAAATAAGCATAGTTGGAAGCACTATATTATTCTTTTGGTGTATCTACAAAGGGAGAGGGGGTTAGAGGATTGCTTACTATTTTCATGTGTCATGCCAAAGGCTATATATCCCTAGGGAATTTCTTAAGGACCAAAGTCCACACAACAAGTTTGAAGTAGCATTGGTCTTCTACAAATATTTAGGTTGAAGTTACATCAGGATACTCAAGTGAACAAAAGATGTGAGTAGACTGTTGACCTCCCTGGATATATGATTGCAGAGAGCTTGTTTGGACAGAATAAGGATAGGGTTTCAAGTAAAATGACAATTGATAAAGGTTTGAAATTCTGCTGGATTTGGAAGATGAAATGAAAGATGATAAATTTACCTCTTATTCAGTATTGTCCAAGTTTGGAAGTATTGAAGGATAAGGAAACCATTTTCATCTTGCAAGTAAAGTATGTAAAAGAATTGCTAAATAAAAATTAGAATGATAAAGTGTAACTGTAGGCCAATCATTAGAACTTCTAAAAAAAAAATGAGAATGATAAAGACTAATTGTAGGCCAATCACTATATCAATTGAAATGGGGTTAAAGCACTCAACAACGATGTAGATGAAGCCTCATGCTAACAAATGGTAGGAAATTTAATCAATTTTCACCTCGCCATAAATGAATTTTGGAGTAAATCTTGCACCCAAGTTCATACTTCATCAAGAGTTGTTCACTAGAATATTGCAAAATCTATTCTAAGGCATACTGAAGGAATGCTAGATTCTATTATTAAGTTCAATCACTTCTCATACATCTGCTTGAATGGTATGGCATTGATAGTACATGGACAACACGTGCTATATTTAACAGGTTTCTAACTCTATTTTTTGAAGGCTTTCCCCATGCACTGGATTGACATTCATTCATTCCATATTAATTTCCATCATTTCTCACTCTTCTTTGTAAGGATATTGTCCCGATGATGAGTCTTGTTGTAGACTCGAAATGTTGACACAAACAATGACTACGATGGAATTGATTCCGAGCACTAATACTCAAGGTTGAAGAGAATTAGATGAGCACCTTCTAAATACTGATTTGGCTATTTCCAAAATTTCTATTTGTAGAAACATAATTTTTTTTAGCAGCAAGCAACATATTTGGTGATAGGTTTTGTAAGAAGTATCCCTTTCAACATCCATGTAAATTCATTGTTCAGGGAGAATTCATGGATGTATTCTATGCTTATATTCTAGTAAACAAGTAATCACATGTTAGACACCAACAAGTTATAGAGTATTGATTCTAATAACAATTTTAGGAAAGGATTTTGGAAATGGTATTCTTATACAAAATTTTTGCATGGGATGGAGAAATTTAGTAGATTTATTTTAGAGAAATGGTTAAACAATGATTTAGCTACAGGGAACCTTAATATTTCTAGATGAGATGGTATCAAACCAAAAAAGGAACTAATAAGCCCTTTCCATATATTAGTATAAGAATAAGGCCAAAATTCGAGTTGACTTATTGTCCATGTCAAGATTTCTTTGAATTGATATTAATATGCTAATTCGGTTGAGTAGAAAAGCCCTTGCACCTTGCATTTCACATGGAGAAAAATGCTCATAAAGGTACCTCAACCTATCTAGAAAATAAATTCACATTTATTGGGAATGCCTCATAGTGATAAGGCTTTAGCAGCATATAACTTGTTACATATTAAAACCCAGTTTTACATGTTTCCATATTAGTATATCCATTATTGAGCAAGGCCTTCCCTGGTTGTAGGATTAGTTTGGTAAAATGTTGAAAACGATATGGATTTAAACAAGAACACAACAAATTATAGAGATAACCATAAATATGGAGGTACATCAGAAATAATACTTCATTTCATTAATGTAAAATACTGAAATATGCTTACAAACAGAAATGGAAATAAACTAGCTCGGGTGATGGTAGCTTATCTCTGAGGAGAGATGTGGCGGCTACATGCCTCTCAACTATCTTACAATGAGGCTCGAAGGCCTATTTATTATTGAGAAATAATGGAAAACCCTAAACATCCCAAACCCTAACCCTAGGAGATGAAGCGCCAAATAATGGGCTCCGTTTTGGGTAAATTGGTACATCAACTTCCTGGGGTCATAACTTTGGCGTACGATCTTCGTTTGATGCACACAATACCTCATTAGAAAGATCTATCTGAGGACTACAACCTTTAGAAGAGAAAAATAGGTCCATGGACCTGTATTTCTCCTAGGTTTCCCAAAAAACGTCGTTTAGGGCCTCAAAACGGCTCCGGAAGTTCAGGACTCGAAAAATTGCCAAAAATAGTAAATTGTGCTACAAATAAGGAAACTGAAAAACTGAAAGAAACAATGGTTGGAGTCCAAGTGGAATTGGTGGGTGGCCACAAATATCCACCTAGATCATTCCTCGCCCCTTAGGAAGAAATGGTCCCCATTGCATTGAGTTCCTCCATGAGATGAGGAAACTTCTGCTAAACTTGTTCCTTGGTGAGCCACTTGCCTTGGTGAAGAAGTTGGCCTACTTTGATAACTCGATATAGTTGGATCTTCTACTAGTGAGTGTGCTTGATCTACATGTCCATGATTTGATCTGTTGCAGCTTGCTCCATGCAATCTAGATTTAACTCTATTGGTGTGAGTTGTTCTGCAATGTTGGATGTGTGTAGTAATGGTGGAAAGTCTGGCTGAAGGTAGTCCAAATTGAACACTAGGTGCAAGCCAAGGAATGGGGGAACGCTGAGCTCAAATGCATTATCTCCCACAGCCTTGGTAATGGTGTAAGGACCATATTAGAGTGGTCTGAGTTTCCGGTAGGCTCCAGTAAGGTGTTCCTTTTGCAAATGTAACCAAACTTTGTCGACCAACTGAAACTTGTGTGGCACCCAATGTTGATCATGTCGCTGCTTATACTTGGCATTTGATTTTCTCCATAATGTCATGGAACTGCTGGCAGATATGTTGGATTTTCTCAATGAATATGTTTTCCTTTTCTGTTTCAGACTAGACATGAGCCGAATCTCCCTAAGTAGCTGCAAATGGCATGACCACATCAATGGGACATAGTGGTTGGAATCCCAAGCCCACCTGAAAAGGGTTGTGGCCAGTCGAGTTGTGGAGAGCCTAGTTATAGTTGTGTTGAACATAGGGGAGGCACTCATCCCATGTGCGTGGATGATTTGAGTTGTATATGCGCAGAATGTGTATGATCATCCTATTGACAACCTCTGTTTGGCCATCAGTTTGGGGATGGAAGGCTGTGGACTTAGTGAGTTTGGTGTCCAGCATCGACTAGAGACTGGAACAAAATGTACAATGGAACCTACTATCTCGATCTAAGATGATAGACTGTGGGATCCCAAAGTGTACCCACACTTGTTCAAAGAATAGTTTAGCAGTGGCTTCTGCTATGATATTCCTCTTGCAGGCTGCCATAATGGCCATCCTTGAGAACTTGTCGATGACCACAAAAACAAAGTCATTTCCATGCTTAGTAGAAGGAACGACTGACATGTAATCCATGGAGATGGATTCCCAAGGTCAACTAGGGGTAGGCATCAGAGTATAGAGGCCTTGCTTCTTGATGGTCGGTTTGGCAAAGGCATAGGCAATGGAGGATTTGATGTAATTTCCGACATCCTATTGAATATTCAGCCAATAGAAATACTTCTGTAGTACTGCCACCATTTTCTCGACTCCAAAATGCCTAGTAGTATGATTGTAGTGTGCTTCCCAAATCATCTTGGCGCGCTCACTTGAAGGAACACAAAGGTGACCCAGGTCGTATAACAGGGCATCTTGGAGGTGAAAATATAGAACATGCTGACCCTCCAAGAGTGTCTGGTATGTGTGGCCGAATTCTGGGTCACTTTTGTAGAGAAGTGGCCAATCAAAAGTCTCGTGTCCACAAGAGTTAAGCATGGTGGTTAATGCCATGATCGGTGGTCGACTGAGGCAATCTGCATTATTTTTGGTGCTACTCTTCTTATACTTGATATTCAAATGGAACTGTTGCAAGTATGTGGACCACTTCTGATGGCGATCATTCTATAACTTCCCTTGCATCTGTCTGAGTTGTAGGGGCCAGTGGTCTGTATGGATGACTGTTTCCTTCCTGAAAATATAATGCTTCTATTGTCAGAAGGCCTGCAAAATGGAATACATATCTTTTTCATAAGAAGGATACTTCCAGACTATGTCTGAAAGTGTCTCACTGTGATATGCCATTAGATGCCCGTGTTGAGTAAGGACTGCCCCAATAGCATAGTCAGAGGCATATGTCTCAATCTCAAATGGTTGTTGTAAGTCTGGTAATGCAAGCACTGATGCTGAGTGGAGGCGATGTTTCAACTCTGTGAATGCCTTATATTGAGATTTAGACCAAAATAATTTTTCTTTCGCTCCTCCCTTAGTGACTTGACTCAAGGGCTAAGTGATATGAGAAAATCCCAACACGAACCTGCGGTAGAAGTTAGCAAGACTTAGAAAGATTCAAAGCACTGTCAGGGTGGCTGGAGATGGCAAATCCCGAATGACTTGGATCTTGGCTGGATCCACATGTACTCCCCGTTCATCAATAATGTATCCCAGATACTAAACTTGGGTCATGCCAAAAGTGCATTTCTCCAAAGTGGCACATAACTTGTGTTGCCACAGTGTTTCGAGAACCTGTCGGATGTGTCGGAGGTGCTCTTCCAAACTCTGGCTGAAGATGAGGATGTCATCCAAGTATACCACTACAAATGAGTTAGTGAATGACTGCAAGATGTCATCCATTAGCCTCACGAAGGTTGCAGGAGCATTGGTCAACCCGAAAGGCATAAACAAGCTTTCGAAAAGGCCCTCCTTGGCTTTGAAGGCAATCTTCCACACATTGGAGGGTTCAATTGGTACCTGGTGATATCCTGACTTCAAATCGATCTTGTTGAAATGTTTTTCCCACTTCAGTTGGTCCAGAAGGTCATCAATCTGTGGGATTAGGTACCTATTCTGGATAGTGATCTTGTTCAACGCTTGATAGTCAATACAGAGTCTCCAAGTCCCATCCTTCTTCTCTACCAACACAATTAGGCTACCATAGAGTGATGAACTCAGTCGGATGTGACCTTTCTATAGCAGCTCTTGAATCTGCGCCTTGATTTCATCATTATCCAGAATGGAGCAGCAATAGATTGGTCCATTGGGCAGCAGTGCACTTGGGGTTAGATTGATGGAGTGCTTGACCTAACATTGTAGAGGAACCCTTGCGAGGCAGGTGAAGATGTCCTCGTACTCCTCCACAACCTTGTCCATATGTAGTTACTATGCAGAGTGTCCCTGTCTGGAGGTCATGGCTACTGTCTTCTTCTTTCCTTGAGGGCGTATCATCAGGAAGACAAATTTCTCGGTTTTGGAAATGAGCTTACTACATTGTTTTGTAGCAACCAAAGAGATGGCAGTAGGTGGTGCTACCTCTGGTATCCTATACAACGTATTTTCCAAAGTAACAATAACAACATGAGGCCTCAACTCATATACAACATGTCGCTTCCACAAGTATGGTTGGCCTAATAATACATCACAAACATCAAGGGTAGCAACATCACACAATACCTCATCTGCTGGCTCACGCGAAGATCTCATCCTTGGTGTAGCCACTCGATGGTGTATGGTTGTGGATGTGTTGTGGTCAGTAAGCCTAACCACTTCACAACCTCTACCGAAATGAGGTTCTTTTGGCTCCCACTGTCGATAATGAACTATAGAAGGGATCCCTTTACCCACATTTGGGAGTGGAAGAGGCACTCCTCCTCCTCTAGTTCTTCGGGTTCCTCCTTCTGGATCTTCATGGTGGCAATGGTGGCGTTGGGCTCCGCATCAATAATCTGATTCCCTTTGTCATTCCCCTTATTGGGTTCTGACTCAGAGTCTGAACATGCATATGATTCCAAATACTTTAGCTTGGCCACTAGTGACTGCTTGGCCTGACAATCACTTGTGTTGTGAGTGGAGCTCTTATGGAACTTACACCACTTTCCTGTGTCCTTCTTTGGCTTCGCGGTGTTGTTCTTTGCTTGTGGCTTTGGTGGGTTGTCCTGGGCCACCCCACCTTGGCTTTATCCTTTGTTCAGTGGTTTGGGGGCACCTTTCCCTTGCTTCGGATTTGCAGATCCAAAGTCTCGCTTATTCAGTTTATACTTCTACTCGATCTTGACAGCATATTAGTATGCCGTGATGAGCGAGGAGATGTCCAAGAACTCCATCTCATCTTGGATGTACTTGTGTATATAGCCGCATACTTGAGTACCAAATAAAACTCAGAATCCTTGATACCAAACTTTGTGTGAAGGGTATGAAAAATATTGGTAAACTTTGGTGCATCTTGGTCCCTTCCCTGCCGTAGTGTGGTCCACTTTATGTATTTATCCTCATAGCTTTTGATAGTGTATTACTGCTCCTTGATGGCATTCCAGAATGAAT
Source organism: Pinus tabuliformis (assembly GCA_031772625.1). Taxonomy (NCBI): domain Eukaryota; kingdom Viridiplantae; phylum Streptophyta; class Pinopsida; order Pinales; family Pinaceae; genus Pinus; species Pinus tabuliformis. The sequence continues at coordinate 1,905,276,551 of CM062816.1, forward strand.
TCCAAGTGGGTGTGGCTGAGAAAAGTGAGGTTGTACTTTCATCCTTATTTTCGTAGTAGGTTTCCCACTAGTCCTTGACGTGGGGGGCGGCTTTGAGAAGAGCGAAAGTAATCTTTTCCAACCGGAAAAATCATGAACGCAAAAATACCCTTCTAGCAGATTTAACCATTTATCTATAGCATTTGCATCTATCTAAACCTCAAATATTGGAATGTCAAAGTTAACTTGTATCTTAAAGGGTGTGGCGCTTCCAGAGTAGCTACTCGAAGTAGATGTGTCACCCCTGGGTAGTTGCTGAAGGATCTGGGTAAAGTTATCCATCATCGCATTCCTTTGTCGCTCGAGGGCTTCTTCGATCAAGATTTTGATAGGATTTCTTGTCCCCTCATCTTTCTTTTCTTCCACCATGGGAGGCTGTTGGGATTTGTGAGGCTGGTCTTGTAAAGGTTTGACTAGTTCAAGCCCTAACTCATATCCCGACCTCGTTGGGGACATGTAAAGAAAAATAGAGAAAGAGTGGACTACTCTGATACCACTGATCTAGATTTAAACAGGAGTGCAACAAATTACAAAGATAACCATAAATACAGAGATACAATAGAAATAATACTTCGTTTCATTAATGTAAAATACTAAAATATGCTTACAAATATAAATGGAAATAAACTAGCTCGAACAATGGTAGCTTATGTATGAGGAGAGATGTGGCAGCTACATGCCTCTAAACTATCTTACAATGAGGCTCGAAGGCCTATTTATTGTTGAGAAACAATGGAAAACCCTAAACATCCAAAACCCTAACCCTGGGAGATGAAGCCTCAAACTATGGGCCCCATTTTGGGTAAATTGGGACATCAACTTCTCGAGGTCGTAACTTTGGCATACGATCTAGGTTGGACATGCACAATACCTCGTTAGAAATATCTATCTGAGGACTACAACTTTGGGAAGAGTAACATCGGTATAGGGACCCATGTTTCTCCTAGGTTTCCCAAAAAACGTCGTTTAGGGCCTCAAAACGTCTTCAGAAGTTCAGGACTTGAAAAATTGCCAAAAATAGTAAATTGTGCTACAAATAAGGAAATTGAAAAATTGAAAGAAACAATGGTGGGGGTCTAAGAGGAACTGATGGGTGGCCACCAATATCCACCTAGATCAGCAAATGATTTGGAGAAATGGTGTTATTCCCCCTTGAAACATTCACTTGAATGGAGTAATCACTGCCAAGCTATTTAATTGGCAAGGAATGGTCAAAAATGAAATTAGTTGGATAAGAATGAAGCAAAGGTTATTATTGTGTGAGTTTGGAATTCCAATAGGTTGAGTTTGAAATGTGAGTTTGTGAAAAGGTTGAAGTCAACAATTATATGGTGTGGAGAATAAGGTATGAAAATCATTGGTTCTAACAACAACATTGGATGTACACTAGCACGTACAAGATATAAAGGTTTGTCTTTATAAATCATTTATTCCGAACAATTAAAGCACTACCATCTACACCAATACCTACATATTCAAAACAATGGTAGCTGATTAATTCTTAGGTATGAATAATTGAAAATCCATGAAATAGGACATCCATACTGTTAAATTATGTGATATGTGAGGGCATAAAAAAGAGAAACTCTTAAAACCTTCTCTTCATTATTGTTGTGAAATTCTATGTGTGATGTAAGAACTAGTAGGCATATTGAAAAATATGTAATGTGTATGTATACAATTTAAGTGTACTTGGAGAAAGTGTGTGATGTGCATGTAGAATAACAATGATATGTTATGGTATAGGTGTTGTGTCTAACATAAAGAAAAATCATGGCATTTGTTTTAATGATGACATAGCTTCCCAAGAAAATCAATCTCAAAGAGAACAAAGGAAGAAAGAAGGCAATATGAATCATCCAAGGGCCTGGAGAGTACCTGTAGAAAATCCACAAAAAATCCGCTCTTCTTGAATGAACAAATCTGAAACTAGATTGTAACCCAAGATACATAATTTTCTCTATTTATTTTGCAATGGAATAGTAAGATAAATAAATACAGTCACACAATAATTGAGACAAAAATTTTTCTAGGGAACCCAACTGGGAAAATCCTATGCTCGATTGAAATTTTATTGATAGAAGAATGAGCAATAGATCTCATACAATACAATATTGTTTCATTGGAAACCAATATGGTTTTCTCTGCTTATACTAAGTTGTAACACCCTTACAAGGCCTAATCCTTCTTCCCTTATCCTTTGCGCTCTTGGAGCCCCTATTTACTAGTGCATTCCTCTTCACAATCTATGCACATATGATGCTCCTATTAAGTAGGAATTATCTCCTAATTCCTAGCATAAATCCCAAGGGAAAATAGCCTCTACCAATCTGTTCACAAGCTTCCCTTGCACACTCTTCGTCTCACAATATCACACACAAACATGTCCTCTCTATTGCCTTATCTCACCAACTCATTCTCACAAAACAATGAACACAATTGTTCGTTTCGATCTCCTTATAAGCAATTTGAATGGGCTAAATTTGGTGAGTTGCATTTTTGGAAAATCTAACTAGTGATTGATGAGTTAACTAGTCCAACTAACTCATGCAACTCGTATAGTCTCAATTTATAACTTGAAACTCAATCACTAGTATTTTTCCAAAGATAAATCACATTATAAGACAAGAAACTGAGCCTTCCACTCCTACATATCAATCAAACTGCTTCATGAACTATGCTAACTTACAGGAACTCACCCTAATTTTGAGGAACTTGTCTTAGCTTTTAGGACCTTATCTAAACTTTTAGGAACTTGTGCATGCTAAGGATAAATACTTACTATCTTTGACTAAGGAACAAGTCAAATAACGACCTTTCTTGCTATTATTTTCAACAGTGCCTAGATTCCCCAGAAGATCAACATGAACTCCTGAAGCCACGGACTTTAGGAATGTCACTATCCGATAATAAGTCATCCTAGAGGTGGTGGAATGAGACCTGAGGGACTTCTAGGTGTAGAAAAGGGGTGAATCACTTGGATGTAGGCTAATGAGGGGCATGAGTTTGTAGGTTGAAGGCTATTGGGGTTGATGCCGTGGTTGGTTGAAGGCACTAGGAACAAGAAAAATACTTATACATATAAGTGTTTGGTTTCCTTCACTTCTGTTATGAATATATGTGCTTCAATTATGAATTGAAATTCTTATGGATACAACATTTGATGTATAGAAATGATTGAACATTCTTGTTTATTTTTTGAATGTTGTAGGTGTATATTGAACAACTAAGTCCTTGGGTGCAACTCGGTAGTCGAAGGAATACTATGAGACATCACATGAAATTGTAGATGTAATGAACACCAATGGCCTAGTAATATGTGTGCATTATTGAAGACAAAGGAACACCATGGATTGTGTTATTCTAAAGGGGAGGGGAATGTAAAACCCCTAGTCTCACCCCCAAATGATTAATGGAATAGTCATGTATAATATGCATTGGCTGGTGAGCTTGAGACTCATGAGGTAGGTATGCATTTGTGTGCATGTACATGTTAGGCTAGTGGGCCAAGTTATGAATACGATTAAGGCTTATATGCCTATGTAATGGGTCTAAGGATTGTTATTATTAGGTTGGTAAGTTGAGATGTAATTAATTAGGTTGTTGAGTTGAAATTTATTTTTGGGGCAATACACCTGTGTGTAATGTTGAAACATGGTTATCATTGATGTCAACCCAAGCAGCACCAAAATATGCCTCTCTTTTGATGAGAAATATGATAAGGAAATTTAAGGTATTTTTGGTCAATGCCACCTTAATTACATTATCCTCACCATATTTATTATGACGGTATATGGCATGACACAAGATTCTTTATAGTTTGAGAGATATGTCAAATTTAAGTTGATAACCCCACCTTGTGGTTAAAAGACCAAAAATTGGATGATGTGGCAACATATAATTTGCTAGACTTTGGCTTAAGTCATAAGGAGAAGGTTAAACATTTTTTTCTTGGGGTTAAATTTAATTTTTGAAATGGTCCAAAATTAGTGAGATTTTTTTGGCTCCAAATCAATTTCAAAATTTTAATTTTAATTCCCTCCTTTGCCTAAGTTGATTGCCTCTCAAAAATGTCTCCCCAAATCTATAAAAAGTCATCGATATCCTTCACAAGGGTGAAACAAAACGTTTGATCATATACTTGCTTGTTTTGAAATCTCTCGATTAGGAAGAGTTGTGCATATTCTAAGAAGAGGTCGAGATTCGGGAATAGCTTTTTCTTGGGTCATGGTTTGAAAAGGGTTTCACTAGGTTCTTTGAAGTCTTTCTTTTGGAGGTGAATTTTCATTGTGTTGAAGGGTTATTTCTGGCCATATCCAAAGAAGACATTACCTATTTAAAGAAGTGACCTGTGCCATGATATGAACGAAGTATAAAAGTTGTAAAGGCATGGTCTCCTGTGCATACAAGTTTTGTGTTTGTCTTGGCTCTGAGATTTTCCTAGAGTTTAACTAAAATCAATCTACATTTGTTTAAAGTCTCCTCGACCTCCTTTGAAAAGCAGGTCAATATTATGATGAGGGAGGATTGTTTAATGTGATATTTTTGGTTTCCTAGGAAATTCTTCTCTTGGCACCTTAACTCGCTCATCTTGTGAAGTTGAGGGTCCTTTCACTAAAGAAAAACTTGGACCATATTTTATTAATAGTTTCCCTTGATTTAAGGTTACAAAATCGCACTTGTGACCAAAATTAGAGCGAGTGTGGTTGAGGGGATTCTTAAGCATATACTTTGAAGCCATTGCTGAAATATGGCCTGAAGACTAATCTTAACAGACCTAGTTCATGGACATTTGTAGTTAGTTTGAAGTGGACTCATGCTCAAATAATGAAGTTAAAGGCATACGCTTGGTTTGGAGTAGAATACTCATCGTATGGACAAAACCATGGTCGCTTGAAGCATCAAGTCCGAGTTTGTTGCATAACATTCTCTGAAGACCCTATTACAATGCATAATTAAATATTTGTTGTCTCATTTTGAAATACGGTGTGTGTATATCACTTTAACAGACTTACATGGCCCTCCCAAAAGATCATGTGTTTTATTTGGTGAGCTGTATGTGCTACAAGATTTGTCACTGTTGTTTTTTTACTCATAAATGAGTTTTTATTACTTGTTAGAGTTGAATAAGAGTTTCAAAAAATTTAGCTTTCAAGGTAAAGATAAACACAATCACAACATTCATCATTGATTGATATTGTAAAAGACTACAAGCTTGAAGGCCTCGACATTAAAGAAGCATAATATACAATTGCATCAAATTATCTCTAGATTTGAAGGTGACATTGGCAACAAGACCCCTCCATAACATTGGCTAGAGCTTCTTACGAAACGACCCCCTTAGATCTCCTTCTCTTATGATTTGATGCTCCTTTCATGACTTAAATTTATTCCAAGCTCTGATACCATGTAGAATTTCTTTGAAAGTGTGCAACTGCTTAATGAACAATTATCAAAACTAGTTTCTATTCATAAGACACAAAATTTATGTACTAATTTTGCAATAGAATAGAACATAAATAAATCATAGTCACATAGTAGAAACACACAATTTTTTTTCTAGGGAATCCAATTGGGAAAACCCTCTGCTTGATTTAGAATTTTATTGATAGAAGAGTGAGCAATAGGTCTCTTACAACAATATTGTTTCACTAGAAACCAATTTGGTTTTCCCTACTTGTACTAAGTTGAAACACCCCTTTAAGACCTTATACTACTTCCCTTATCCTTTGCTCTTAGAGCCCTTATTTCGTAGCACATTCCTCTTCCAAATCTATGTGCATAAGCTACTCCTATTAATTGGGAATTACCTCCTAATTCCTATCACAAATCCCAAGGGAAAATAGCCTCTACCAATCTATGCAAAAACTTCTCTTGCACACTCTTCCTCTTAGAAGCTCACACAAAAACCTATGCTCTTTATTGCTTTGTGTCACCAACTTGTGCTCACAAAAAAATGATTACAATTGCACCTTTCAATATCCTTATAAGCAATTCGAATGGGCTAAATATGGCAAGTTTTACTTTTGGAAATCCTAACTAGTGATTGATGAGCTAACTAGTCCAACTGACTCATGCAACTCATATAGTCTCAATTTAAAACTTGAGACTCAATCATTGGTATTTTTCCAAAGATAAATCACACTAGAATACAACAAAATAAGCCTTCCACTCTCGCATATCATTCAAACTACTTCATGAATTGTCCCAGGAACTCACCCTAACTTTTAGGAATTCACCTTAATTTTTAGGAAATCATCGTAAATTTTAGAAAATCATCCTAACTTTTAGGAACTTGTGCATGCTAAGGAAAATTTCTTCTTGGTCTCTTTGACTATGGCGCAAGTCAAAGAAGGACCTTTCTCACTACTATTTTCAATAGGAAGAACATCTGAAGTTTTATGCAATAATTTGATGCAGTTCAGAGAAAAAACATGTAGGTATGCATGCATGTCTATCTATGACAAACTTGTTTCCTATGAAGTACTAAAAAACCATATATTAAAATCATTATTAGTAATTAACTATTATATAATGTTTCAAAATGATTTCCCAAAATAAATTTAATAGCAAAACCAGAGTCTAATTGATATAAAAAAGAATCATTGTCAATAACAAGGACCATAACATCATTTTCCTTGTGAAACTTAGCATACATGCATCTTTCTCCAACATCTCTATTTTTCTTACTACACTTATAGTGCTAGAGAAGGATATACATACATACAAAAGTTAAACACATTTGATCAATGTTACGTACAACTTCTTCGTTCAATGCTCGAGCATGCTTGTGAAGATTCTCCAAACGTTGCAAAAACACCAGAGATAATAACATTCGATTATTATTTCTTCAATTACAACATAGAAAGGAACATTGCATAATTCATAAACAAAAAGGGGATATTTAAAAGGATTAATAATCAATAGCAAACATTCATCATGAATGTCACAAAAAATAATAATATTTAAGAAGACATAAAAGTGCTGAATACTTCATTGTGGTATAAAAATATGTCTATCCTCGAGATATAGATTTCACATTCAATGATGATATGCAAATATAAAATGAAAAAGAATGTACTTTCTCTATAGAGAAGGAAATATTTATCTCTGATGGGTTTTTGGTTAGGTTTTCAGAATGTAAATAAACTATTCAACTACGAAATCCATAGAAAAAATGCAATAATTACAGGTAGTAGACCACAATATATCACTCCCACACCGTAATGTGCATAACATTACAAACTCAAGGAGTATGAAACCAAATATTTTCTGGTCATTTTTGAACTTAGCAGATGAAGATATTGTCGCAGATGTAAAAGATTCTGGCGTTGAAACTAGATTGAAATTAATAGAAAAAAATTAACTGTTTATTTAAAAAAAAATATTTGAAACTAGATTGAAATTAATAGAAAAAAATTAACTGTTTATTTAAAAAAAAATAGTACAACCTCAAGAATTAGAGTAGGAATATTCTAAGTGGTTATGTCACATTCTTTTGAATAGAATACATATAGAAATAATGAAATTAGCAACAAAGAGAAAACTAATTAGGAATCATTCTCCTTTAGATTGTTGTCAAGGTCAGATGAAAGTTGACACGTAATCTGAAATAAAAAGTTGGTTCATGTTGTCTCTCAATCTTGATGGATATAAAGTATGAAGCATGAACTATTAAGAGCACACTACATACTAGTACCAGAACAAGCATCACTTGCGTTTGAACATTAACGATGACTTTGTTTATTTTTAGAACTCATCATTTCACCAATTCTATCCAAAACTTGATGTTGCAATGGTTATTACCGAACCTTAAGAGAACTTTGAGATGAATGAAATCTTTTTTATAGAAAGAAGATGAGAATATCATAATATAACACTCATCTAAAGTTTGTGATGCCCATTTTTATATCGTTATTCACGTGGGTAATATTCATTATAAAAAACAATGGCCATGAAAATTGGGGAAAAAAGTCGACATTACCAAAAAATTGTCATTGGAAGTACAAGAAAAAGAATTAGCTAATTACTTTCTTGTATCAATAAATTTGGAGTTATTACTTTCTTGCACTAGATTTAGTTTCAACTCTCCCTTTGGATCATAGACATTGCTAAATACACATAAATATATTTATTCAAGTCAATTTACTTTGAATTACTTTGGACCATGCATACTTCTGATTTTTGCAGGGGTTCTAATTTCATGTACTCCATTAATAAGCTGATTTGTTGTAGGAAAACCATCTCTTGGAAATGTTATCCTTTCTCCAAATTAGACTAGTTCCAAGAGAATGGAAGAGGATGAATAACCATTTATTTTCTCATCAAATAGTGCATCTAGTGCTTAACTGTTGTAGAACTGATCACTAACTATTGTAGTAGATTTGACTGCCAATAATATTGATGATTTGCATCAACATATCATTAGAGATAGGTTTGAAGAAAAGTCAACAAGAAATTTTAGCTACTATGCATACGAAAATAGACTTTTGCATCATGTCCCCTTAGGCATTGAAGCTTTCGAAAAGGTTGTCAAGAAGATTGAAGGTCGACTAGTTGTCCTTGACATGCTAGTAGGAATGCTCCAAGAAGTTCATGTTCAGTGATAAATCCTACCGAAAAAGGTATTGAAGCATAGAAAGATTTGATAAAAGGAACCATATGAAATCCAATGAAGTTGGAACCACTCTCAAACATCTTGAAACAATTACTGGTAATGTTAAAAATTTAAGTAAAAGGATTATTTTAAGAATTTAACATTACCATTAATTACATGGTGTTAGTAGGGCCCTAGGGTTGAATATGAGACTTCACTACTCATAAATTATTGTTTCTAGGAAAAATTTAGGGGATGCCTAGAAGCCCCCTTTCTTGAGGGGGGATGTCGAAAAGCACCTCTTTCAAGGAAACACATCCACCACATTGAGAAAACATTTCCTGCTTGTTTCCCCACATTCCCCCAAAAGGGGGACCTCGAGAAATGTTTCCCTAGGCATCCACTCATCCTGGGAGCATGGGAAACATGGGGAGCAAACATCCTACATCGAGGACGTATACATATGGAACACTGTAAATTTATTAAAACACACTTCAAAAATCAATGTTATGCATGACGTTAATTCTATACTATCTTGAGGAAAAACAGAATGTTTGGTTTAGGTCCTGGGTTATAATGATATAAAAACACCCTTTCAAGACCTTGTGGAAGAGATACAAGAAGAAGAAGCTCCCGCCCCTCTTGAAGATGATAACAATATCACTAAAAAATATCCTCCAAATTCACAAGATTAGTTCTTGATGGAGAAGCTACTTTGTGACCAATGTGACCCCACATTAAACCCTATCCTCATAAAAAAAAACTTATGTGTTGATGTATTTGTACTAGACTCTATGAGAAAGTTGCATGAAAACAAGGAGCATGATAATAATCTTTTCCATTGTGAGGAGGTTAGTCATGATTTCCTACATGACAAAGCAATAGACAGAGGAAATGAACAATTTTTGAATATTTCCACAAATGATACAAGCTGTATGCAGTTTTAGTAAGGTATAAACCATGTTTCTACCCCAAAGGATCAACCATATGAAAAGTATGATGAATATCATGCTTCCCTTGTTGATAATTTAAATACTAAAAACGGTTTTGAGGTCACAAAAATATAGTTCAATCACACTAATCCTATTTTCATAGACAGTGAAAGTAAGGGAGTTGTAGAATTTCATGGTAATATACTTGGCACCTCAACATTTCATTGTGAGTTTGAGTAGAGTAGTAATGTAAGCCCCACATTGCACTTTGATGTTAATCATGATCGTGTAATAAATGGAAGTAATCATGCTTTCCTAGAGTTTGAGGCCAATGAACTCAAAAGGTTTTTCAAAGCCAACAAAGCAATATGGTGACCCTCATGATTATTGAAGTGAAGAAAAAAATAATTTTATATTTCAATCCTCAAAGATCCTATATAATGGAATCCGACAGTACTAATATTTTTTATGCTTAAGATCTAAATTTATTCCTTAAGACCGATGATGTAGGGAAGTCTCTCTCTTTTATTATCAATACTCATTTGGAAGACAAAGTAATTGACATATGTGATGGATATTCCTTGGTAGAAAAACAACGGGTATGTTATAAACATGAAATTATTGAAGCTTTTAGTCATACAAATCCATTTCCACCTCTATATGGCACCATTATTGATAATAATGAAGTTAGACAACCCTACTATATTTATGAAACCTGTAATGAAACACTCGATGACATACACAACTAGAGTGTTGAGAATGAAAATGATGTCAAGAAAATCATTGATGAAGAATACGAGCTTGACCCAAATAAAAATTTGCTCTCTCGATGACATTAAAAGCAAAGATGTTCTTTTCTCTGTGAACATGTGGACAATCATTCATGCACTATATTTTTAAAAGGAAATGTAGACAATGAACCTCTAATAAATTGACACGAAGTCAACACCAAGGGATGGTTCTGGGGCATGGAAAAGGTGCACTCTGGAATGATCCATGGTATAGGTCAAAATGATCTTGAAACCAACAAGAAGACATTTCCTCAATGTAGTCATAAATAAGATCTGGCTACTCTGACCACTTATCTTATCGGGTACCTTTCAAAGTGTGATTGACATCAGTAAGATCTATATACACACAAGTAACTAAAGAAAACAAATTGTAGAAAAAAAAAAGGCTACTAGTAGGAGTAACAAGTTTGGATATGATCATGAGCCTTATGATATTTTTCATAGGAAATATGCTCTCTAGCACATTGAAGATGTGGTTCATCCTGAGTGGACTATTTTCTTGCATCATTACATTGGTGTCAATGCCATGAGTGAAAGGGCTGATGCCAAGTTAAATATTTAACTCAACCATATTGGAACCAAGCAACCAGTGGTTCATAATTATAGACTTGTTGAGCACCATGAAAATATAGCTAAAGGAGAACATTCCAATGCGCAATCTAGTGCTAGAAGCCTTATACAACCTAGTCAAGAAACTGACATATTTATCAAAATGTTTAAGTCAAATTACATGACATGATCCCACATATAGTTGTAGTTGTAGATATATCCCTGACTACTATGTATAAAGTTCCTAGAACACAAATTACAAATGAAGTCATGCCCACTCTTTTGCATGCTATAGGGGACAAGACTAGTTCTAATGTAATTGAAAAAGACACAAGAATTGATAGAGCCAATCAGTGTGAAATATTTTTTAAGAGTGCTCTTCATGCTACTAGAAGAATAGCTAACTCACATGATATTTTGTATCTAGAGGAACAATGGGTTCCATACCCTCTCCATGACTTTGAGTTCCTTGTCCACAATAAAATAATGGAAAGAATGAAAATAATTTTAAGCTTAAAACATTCAAAGTTTTCATTTTTACTATAGAAGGGAAGGGTGATCGACCAAGAGTCAATTATGATGTATAAACCATATTAAAATAGCCTTATAGATAAAAAAAATGTGTTTGTACTCTAAAATTACTTAGTGTTTGACACAAGACTAAGAAATGAAATTTGGATTTTAGAAGTATTTCACATGGATCAATGCTAGCCCAAAAAATTATGAAATAAGGGCCAGTTTGGTATCGAAAATGCTACTAGTACTTGAAGAAACCTTAGATCATCATTTCTAAGTTTCACACTATTTTTGGAAAAGGAGTCTCTAAGCTCATATGAGATGGTAATATTGGATAAGAACTGTTGATAAATCTTAAGCATGATGATGTTAATTGTTTGATGCTTGTGTTTGAAAATACAAAAGGTTGTGGAAGTGTGGATGTGATCTCTCAGAAGAAACCTTGTAGCTAGGACAATGGACTGCATTCCCCAACTATTTATAGGCCTATCACTTATGGCATCAACTGAAAAAATGCCAGATGGGTTGGATCACTATCACTTGCGGTGGCCTAGCAATGGTTATGGAAGACGATAGAGTCAATATTCCTTAAAAGATATGATTACAAATCATGCTTCCCTTGTTACAATATTTCATCTATCTAATACATGTACTCAATAGAAATCATTTGGACAATAGTATGTGCTCTCATTTGATGGAAAAAATGGAATTTCGAAATGGGGGTGGTATGTGTTTTAACAGAGTTCACAACAATCCTCTTCAGGACGACTACACATATCTTGTGTTAGATCATGTCTATTGTTGCATCAAACTTGATGACATTTTTCATTTGTAGGTACCCAGGTTTTGTTGTAGCCCAATAATGATAGAGATTCCATCCTACAAACATTTTGGTTTTGATGTTTACTAGTTTTGCATGATGACTAAGCACAAAGGAAATGACCATTGTATTCATGAGGTGCTACGATGGTTGCATTAATTCACTAATTTCAACTCGAGGCCTTATTATGGCACATGCTATGATAAGATTGAAAATGAATAAGCTCTACTGAGTAGTATTTTAGAGTTGAATAAGATCTTTTGAGCAATAGGCTTGATTTCTTAGATTCATAGGCATTAATTCCTTGTGCTTTATTTTATAAGGGTCATCCTTTGATGTAGTGATGATATTTTGCTGAACATGGAGGCTAGTTTCATATGTGCATGAAATGATTATGAGGTTCTCATGCACTTCCAAGAAGAACACATGTCCCCAAGTTGGAACCAAGTGTTATCCACCACTGAAGAGGGACTGCACATGTGATTTTCATCACATTTGTAGAGTAGCATGGTGATCCTAACCTTCCAAAAGTTGAAAATATATAAAAATCCCTTTTCATCAAGGACAATTATATGCACATGTTTGAAAACATCATATCCTATAAACCCACATGAAATACCATCAGCTACAACACTCTTTTTAGGCCACATGTGGCAAATTTTTGAGCCCATCTATTTAATGATTTGTTGTGATTTCTTGACTCTTATAACCAGAAATAAAGCTAATACAAACCAACACTTGCTCTAAATCTTATGATGCCACTCTCAAGGGAAAACCACAAATTTTCAGATTTGTTCCATGGGCTTGATGAAATAAAGAAATACAAGTATATTGTTATCTACCGAATTCCTATTAATGGTTGTTTTGACATATGTAAAGGTAGAGGCACTGAAGAAGAAGAACACCCAGCCCATTAAAAGAAAAAATAATGGTTTACACGACACATGCAAGTGAGAAATTCAACAAAGAAAGAAAGCATCATAAGTGTATTATTTGGGAAACTGTCCAACTTAAAGGCCATAGTCAAAAGGGTGTAACACATGTATTTCTGATAAAAGATTGAAACAATAATAAGTAAACTTATAAAGAAAGTCAACTATGGAAGATGCCTCTTTGAAAATGGTCTCATATCTCATGTCTGAACAAAGGTACAATAAACCACTGCTTGCTCTGAATCTTATGAGGCCAAACTCAGTGGAGAAGCTCATTTTTCGTATATGTTGATGACATTGGGAAAGACAGATGTATTGGTAAGTGAAAAATGCTTATGAATGGTTATTTTTTCCTATTGACACATGCAAAAGAGAAATTCAAAAAAGAAAGAAAAGGTTAGAATGGGATTACTAGAGAAAGCAAAATACTTAAGAAGCATAGTAAAAAGGGTGTAACTCATGCATTTTTGATAGAAGATCCAAACAATAATTAGTAAACTTATAGATAAAGTCCACTATGGAAGATGCCTCTTTGAAAATGGTCTCAAATCTCATGTCTGAACAATTGTGAAGTAGTAGATATGTAGTGCAGACTTATGCATGAATATAAGGCCTCTAAATCTACATGTTTAGCCCCATTCTAGTGTTGTTTGAGTAAGAGGTTATGCAGGTTCAGGAAATTGGATAGGCCTATCAGAATCAAAGCTTGGGATTGCCTGAGCACTTTGCTTATAAAAGTTCAAATCCAATAAATATGTGCAAAAATCTCTTTGTAATACAAAACATTAAAGCCAAAAAAATACATGTTTTAGGAAAAAACCATGGAAGATTAGGTCTCATAGAAGGAATGGCTATAACTATGTAGCTCGTAATCCTATCTTGCTGGTCTAGAAGGGTTGATGCTAGAAGAGCCTCACTTGTTAATGCTCCACCATGCTCCCAAGGATAGTGGAGTTAAGAATCTATCTATAAATGTGTGCACAGGCTAATTCTCCTAAAAGAATGGTTTATCTATCTGCTGAAAAGTGTCCCAAAATGCTTCAAGACCAAATTGTTTGAAAAGCGCTTGAAATTTAAAAAGTTCCCACAAAATTGTTTTAAAAGTGCCTGATCAGTGATGAAAAAATGACTCTTGAGCAATTTGATTTATGTAACAATTACATGATTTTAATGTGTTATTGTGTTAATTAGGATTTATTGATTTAATATTTACTAATTAATTAATTTAATTTAATGTATTAATTAAAATTTATCAATTCAATATATATTAATTATATAGTTAATAATATAAATATATTCTTAGTAAAATATATGAGATGTATTTCCAAAGTTGCCATATTATTTTTGTTATTTAATAAAACTGATTAATTAAAAAAATGTCATATGAACAAGTGTCATATGAAATGAGATATGATTTTTTGGGCACATGTTATTGATAAGCCATGATATTGACCCATAACATTATAATAAAGCAATTTACAACTTATAAATGTCTATAGTAAAATGGAGATAAGTTAACCAACCTAGATCCATCTTAGATTTGTGTTATTTATGCACATACCTCACACTCATTTTTCATTCAGCTCCCACAATTCTACTATTGATACTCTTTCCTATTACATCTCAAAACAATTGCGTAACTACCTTTAATAACTCATTTTAGTAATTACATTTCTATTTTTCCATATTTCCATTGTAAATAACTTGTCAGAATTGGGTCGCGTTATCTTGCACCATCCCTCCCCTCTAAACTTTAGATGGAGGAAAATTATCCTAGCCAAGGGGGCTATCAATAATGGTTACTAGGTCCACTTTGAGTAATAATGAGAGGTAGTAAAGAGAACCTAGAAAAAATGAAAATGAATAATAAAAAGAAAATAGGTTTCGTGCACTAGTACAAAATGACTAATTAGTTACTAAAGAAACAACTAAAATTTGCATATAAACGATTATTTTTCAGTCGATGACCAATAGTAGCTAATTTATAGTATCTTATAATGCAACCAACTTTTACTCATTTTTAGCTTATTCATTAATTGGTTTCCTCAATTTTACCATCTTGTAGTATATTTAGTCATAAATCTGGTCATTAATTTTTCATTGGTTTAGTCATTTATTGTCGCAATTAATAACCAAATATACAACAAAATATATTACTATATGAATCCTTGAGAAAACCAATTAATGACCAAAATGTTGGTCATGTTATAAGATACTATAAATTAACTACTAATAGTCATAAATATGCAAATTTTAGTCATCGTTCGAAACCAATTAATGACCAAATAAATATGACTAAATTTTAGTTGTGTTATAAGATACTCTAAATTAGCTACTAATAGTCGTATATATGCAAAATTTAGTCATCATTTTAATATAAAAATTATCATTTGTAGTAGTCATTTATCTTTTTTTGATATTTTCATATTAATTATATAAACGACTGATTTAGTAGGTTCTATTCATTTCATTTAATTTCATTCGTAATCATTATAAATGAATAATTTAGTCATATATTCATTTTATTCGTGTTCATCATTATTTAGTATAAACTACTAATTTAGCAGTTTTAGATTAATTTTATGTGTTCATTATTAATAAACATAAAATAATTAGTATGTTTTTGCGACTAAATTTAAAAAAATGTCATACAATGTGCTTGTTTATCTAATATGATAACACAAAGTTACGTATGTTAATTATAAGACTAAATAATATCAAGTGCAAATAAAAGTAATTTCAACCATATAAATTTTATTATATGAAATATCAAGTATTTGTTATCGAGAAATCTAGTGTCTATGCAGAGCTGCTAGTCCCACTAAGGCTGGTAGCTACCTTAGAAACAAACACATTAAAACCACTTTCGTTTTCCTTTATGAGAAGTAAATAAGAGGGGAAAGAAGGAGACCAACCTCTGTCTTGCACTTGGTTCCTTGCTTGATTCCTCTCCCTTTTGATAGACCTTTGCCACTTGCTTCCTTGTTTACCGAGCTTCAAAGAGTACCTGTAGAATCAAAGCAGCATAACACTATCCAAGAACAGAGATCTACTATCATAAACAATATAGGACCAGATATATATTGACCACACAAATGCATATATCATCAATCATACAAGAATGTGGAGGAAAACTTGAATAGCTTTATTAATAATCAAGAATAGCAAAGAGGATTACAACCAATTGTTCTGACCCAGCGTCATCCTCTCAGCAAGAAAGCCTTTCTTCACCTCATGAAAAGCTTAGATCACCCAACACTATGATGTTACACCAAGAAACCAGCAACACTTCCTTACAAGATGCAAAATTCCAGCCTCCAACCTCTGGATCTCTGGGATGAGAGATCTATATATAGATATTTGCAGAGGTGTGAGTCAGATCTGGGTTTTTGATTAGTGTCTTCTCTCTGATAGTTCTTGATTCCACTTGGAGATCTCATTGATCTCTTACTCATCCGTGGGCAATTTTGAGAGGCAAGTGTCACAGGAGAAGTTTCTGAAAGATTCCATGATCATCCACCTTGCAAACTATCTCCGCCACTTGTCTATTCTCGTCCATCACACCCCATAGAAGGGCTTTTCAGTAGGCATCGTGCCTCCCGTGTGCATTAGGTGGGATGCATCGTACTTTGACCATGGAGCAGGTGAGATGGTCCAGTTTTGACCAGTTCTGAGTAGTTTTTCATGGAGAACTTCTGGGAGATGATGTAATCAGCTGACCTTGTTCTTTTAGGGTATGGAACAACACTTTTAGGGACTTAGGAGCCCTTGGTTTATGGACATATATGATTGGGGTTGCAGTGCCCAAAAATTTCTATAACAGTTTCCCCCTAAAGCATGAGGTCGTTAATCTTTTGATGTCGGGTGAAATGCTTTATCATGAGGATCCAAAGTTTTTTCGAGCTGGAAGGTGACCTGTAATAAGATACAATTCAATGCATTATCTTCATAATATTTTCATGATCTAGCTGAGGCGGGCATTCCCATACTCAGCTTTATAAATTCATTTTCATGTACATAAGACAGACAAACGTCTGTGTGTAGACTGATGATTCTGGTAGAGCCATCATCCCTTAGATTAGATGATTATCTATGCAGCAATGATGTACATTTGATGTCTTTATTTTCCTGAATATATATCACAGCCCGGATGGATGAAACTAGATCCGGGGTCTTCAATCTCATTCGATATTCACTCAAAGTACAAGTCGATCCATGTGAGGGATGTTTTGGAGTCGAACATGGAAAGACATCCCTTGATTACCAGCCAATGATGTAAGCTGTTAGCAGGCGTGAGAGGAATCACCGATAATGATGACCCTCAAGGTACTCAGTACAATTCACGTGGTGTGAATAAGGGACTTGGCATCGAACACCATGCAAAATATTGCGGTCGAAGGATATTGATGTAAACCTATCGCTGGAAGTGAGAAACTTGCCATTGAGGCATGCAAGCTTCAAGGTACTGAAAGGGTTGTTCCTAGATCGACTTCCTAGATAATGAGCTGATGTCGACAAGAAGTGAACCTTCATAGGAGGGCCTTAGTGAATCCCACATCTATGACACGGAACGAAGCAAATGATTTTAATGGAGGTGAAAACGATATGATGATATAAGGTTTAGGGTGGCGGTCATGAAAGAATGGAGTGTGAATGTATTGCAGTGGATGAGACACAAGTGAATTCTCTGAGCAACTTCTCTTGAACATATCGGAGACACTGACATGATGGATTGGTAGCGTTAACCCAAAATGTGGATGGTGTGATGGACCAATGGTGATATGACCAATGAATGGAACAACCCAACCTGACTCGGATGCGGAGTGAAAGTGTCATGTTCAAGAGCGACTTGCTACCAATAAAGTTTCTTCAAGTTTTCTTCCCAATTTTTCCCCAGTCATTACTGATCAGTACCTCTTTATTTTTGTCAAGCTTGAGGAGGATAACATATGCTTGTTCTATAATTTTCCCTTCGGGCAAACCCATCGCTATGTTTTAATGAGCCTAGCAATAGTGAAACTTGTTCTTGTCTGTATGGACAAGTTTGTCGCTATTTGGTTTTAACGAGTTTAACGACAAAGATAACTTGGTCCTTTTCAATTTTAGAGAGTCTGAAAAGGAACGTAAAGAAAAATCCAATAATCCTTTTTCATCATATAATCCCTTGAGTCCGAAAAAATATAAAATAATACAAAAGGGATGAATTTTCGGTAATTTTAACGAGCTGAACAAAACAAGCGCTCGATCTTTTTGTTTAATAATCCCTCAGGTCCAAAAAGATTAAAATCTAAAGGAGGGATAGCACTTCTGGTCACTTTAACGAGCTGGAGAGGCCAATTGCTTAGCAATCCTTTCATACTTTATGAGTCAGATGAAAAGAGCTTAAAGGAGACTCACTTTTCGAGGAACGAGTGATAAATTCAGGTAGCAGCTAATTCCAGGTAAGGTTTGGAATTTTTCAATGATGACAGTGTCACAAGGATGGCTAACAGGATCACTCTTCGCAGTTGTTCCTCCAAAAGGGTAAACAATCAAATGGAGGTGAATGATCGGCCAATACAGAGTGGGGGTGATGATGAGAACACGACCATGGCTTCAAAGGCTGATGATAATACATTCATGATGGTTATTTACCGGAAATTGGTTCATTTCTTACTGAGCTTAAACTCTGGGGGAAAGTTTGCTCATTGCTTATGTTTATTTTTTAACGAGCTTGAATTCCGCGTTAAAATTGCTCGAGGCAGGTTTATTTTTTAACAAGCTTGAACCCTGCAGTAACACTGCTCGTGGCGGGCTTATTTTTTAACAAGCTTGAACCCTGTGGTAACACTGCTCATGATAATTTTGCATTCCCCCAACATAATAACGTAAATCGAGGTGCATGCCCCCCAAGTTTCATTGCATTCAAAATGGTGGTTGGAATGAAGGTTTACCTCCGAGATCTTTGAAAGTCTCGACTTGGATTTTACGAGATCATAATCAAAGACTCGATTTGGAAAGGGGGTTGTTTCATTTTTTAATGAGGTTGGCACAGTAGAAGAACTATCCTCATGACTCCTTGTTTCATTTTTAACGAGGTCAACACGAGATAAGAACCATCCTCAAAATCCACCATATTTACAGTATTTGATAGAAAATAAAAAACTGAAGGATGATTAGGGTCATGGGAATAATCTTCGTTGTAATCCAGGAGATGGGAACGATGGTGGTAATCTTCCCATGGTGCCTCTCCTATCATCATTTATTGAATGATTCCTTCATCTGTAGAATGTACATGTGACCAAGGATCTGAAGAGGTGCCATATTTCTTAGACCTATCTATCCAAACACTCGATGAGCGTTGATTTGGGTTTTTCCCCTAGGCCAAGAAAATTGATTGCTACAATATTTCTAAAATGGCGATGATCCATGCTGACAAAATGTTTAGGAATCTTCCGAATCCATTAGATATAGAAGATTTCATATTGCAGGTTTCCACTGTGGCCACTTCCATTGGATTACTCGGAGGTGGTAGGGAAAAAGTACCCATTAAGACAGGGTCTTTTAGGAGGCCTACTCCAATATTTTGAAGCGAATGATTGCTTCCATGGATCATTGGAATGCTTCTCGTAACTTGTGAACTGTTGGGGAGAAATGTTTGTTGGTCGATGATTGTAATTCCTCCTTGGAAGGGAAATGTAATCTTCCTGAAGTAGGTCGACACAACTGCGGCCATGGCATATATCTAGGGTCTTCCCAGTAGGATGTTGTAATCGAGGTTTCCATCAATTACTTCAACATCAATTTATATTGTTTTGCCCCCCAGTTCAACTTGAAAGTTACTTAAAATCCCATATGGGGTATATGTTCGTCCATCAAATGCTTTTAATGTCATTGACGATCTCGACAAGGGTGGTGAGCCTAAATATTTCCAGCAACTCATCGACATAATACATGTAGATGCCCCCTCATCAATAATTGTTCGATGAACAATTTTGTTGAGGGCTTTCACTTGAATAAGGAAAGCTAGTTGAGCTGGTAACTGAGGGTCACATCCTTTATGATCAAAGGCCACAAGATTGGAATCCATCGAGTCAATCCCACCTATTGCTGATAATAAAGCTTGCTTTTGGGAGGGGCAATTTTGCGGTACCTCAAGTGTCGACATAGCGGACGGCGATTGGGCCAAGTCCCCTACTATATTATAATGTTGTGATGCTCTGGCACGAGGATTAAATTCCGATCTGTGTACTACTCCCTTTGGCGGCTTTATCGTTAGCTCAGGAATGATGGGTGGCACAACTTCGATCGAAGTTGTTGTCAAACTACTAGGTTAATCATTAGCCTTGTTGCTTGACAACTGTGGATTCCCGTAATCTTTATTCCTTGTCAATATCAAAGCATCATTATGGTGCTTCGAAATGGACAGCATAAGTACTTAGGATTGGGAAGCATTGTCACTAGCAACCATATTTGTTCCTGGATTCGGAAACAGGTCAGTTAATGCTGCCGAGGTTTTTGTATTCTTGAAGAATTTTCTAAGCTCAGCTTTATATGGACAATCTGATGTCCAATGATCCTCATCGCATATAAAGCATGGATGATTTGGTTTCCTATTTCCAGAAGGGTTTACAGAAGATTTTTCAGGAGATGACTCCTCCTATTTCTTCTTCTTCCCTTTGTTTTTCTTCTTGCCTCCTGGTTGCTTGGTTTCTTTGCTTTTGTCAATTGAGACGGCATTTACTTCTGAGGCGAGAAGTTCTTCATTTGCATTTTGATCAGAAATCTTACGGGCTTTCTTAGATGTAGCCTTTGTCGATTTCGTGCTTGTCGTACCTATCACGCCATTGCCGGCATGAGAGTCTTTGTTTGATTTAGGAGGAGGAGGAATGGAGAATTCCGGTCTAGGAGCATCAGGGATTTTATCGTAGAGCGTGCCAGACTAAGTAAATATCAAGTCTAGTTATTGTGCACGAGCAATGACTTGCTCTTCAGTGATGACTCCTCCTTTTGCCACCTCTTCCGTAATATAAGGTAATAAAGACTTAATAAACCATTCAGCTAGCAGCTGATCAGGAACATATGTTTTTACCATTCTGCGATGACGTTGCCACTCATGAATATGATCAGATATGTGAGTGGCCGTTGTCTGCTTGAAATTGGTAAGAAGTTCTGTTCCCATTTCATACCTTATGGGTAACTGAAAATGGGTTAAAAAGGTTGTGGCTAGGGTACTGAAGTTATCAAATGAAGCTCTAGGTAATTCGATATACCACTGTGCTGCTGGACCAGTCAACGTTCTCTGAAAAAGGCGAAGCCTAATCGAATCATCGTTTAGGGTGTTTGATGAACACCACAGATGAAAGGTCATCACATGATTCGATGGGTCTTCACCTGGATTTCCATTAAAGTTAGGAATATCTGACGGAAGTTTATGCAGAATCGCTGGCCACCAAGGGGCGTAAGTAATTGGATCGTTCGTTAGCCGATTTAGATCCGGTAACTCTAAAGTTGCCACGAAGAGTAACTGTTGATTCAGGTTTGGCGAAGCGTACCTAGGATAAGATGGAATTGCCTGAGCAGTTGGTCTTTGCATACCAGCATAATGCATTTGATGCTGGTAACTTTGGTAAGATTGATGGGCATAACCATTGTAGAATGGTTGATTTTGACTGTTTTGAATATACAGCTACCCATTATTTGCAAAGATTTGTTGCTCGGATCCTTAGTAAACTTGTTGGAATTGTGGTTATTGATATTGCACCAGACATGGTTGTGAAGCCATGTGCTATTGTCCAATACTGGCTATTTGACCAAGATGAGGGGTAATTGTACCCGTTTGGGCCTGTGTCATTCCACTAGTTGGCGAGTGTGGTTGAGTCGCAGGGATAAGAGGTTGTTGCATTACAACCTGAGAAACCTGAGGTTGGCATACAACAGGCAACGCTTGTACTTGCGATACCGTCACAATAGCCAGCGTAGTCGGTATATTAGACATAGGTAAACATTGTTGCATTGAGTATACAACTCTTGGTTGTTGAGGTAGTATTGGCACCCAACCGCTAGATGTAATTCCAGCATAACCTGAATTTTGTTGTGAACTCTCGTATGGTTGTCCTCCCAAAGGAGACAATGAAAGGGTATATTGCCCTCCATACGGCGGTAATTCGGTACTCAAAGGAATTGTCTATCCTTGAGCACCGGACTGCCCAAATTGACACCGTGAAGGGTCAATTTGCTAAGACCCAACGTAAGAGTTCTCGGATATTATTCTAGATGAACAAACAGGAATGGACCATATTGTCGAAATAGTCCTGAGTGGGCCCCATCTAGCGATTGAGAGCTAGTTGGGACAGATGGTATGCTG
Source organism: Pinus tabuliformis (assembly GCA_031772625.1). Classification (NCBI taxonomy): domain Eukaryota; kingdom Viridiplantae; phylum Streptophyta; class Pinopsida; order Pinales; family Pinaceae; genus Pinus; species Pinus tabuliformis. The sequence continues at coordinate 1,905,299,072 of CM062816.1, forward strand.
GCGAACATGGTTGGAGTGACAGTAGGAAGTTCTGTCATTGCTGTGTCAGATGACACAGTCCTAGATGTCGACAGTTGTTTAGACATTTCTAGTCTATCCAAAATATTTCCTAGTGATTCTACAGGAGCTTCCGATAATGGTAGACTAATTTCTGATGAAGAAGGACATAGGGTGATCCAGACTCAAAATTGTGATGGAGGATCCTCCACAATCTCTTCTATAGCAATCAGACTAGGTGGAAGAGGTAGAACGTCTGGTCCATAAAATATTTCTGGTGCCGAAGAAGGCATAGAATCTGCAGCGACAGATGTTTGGGGAATAACACCTTTCGAATCAGCTGTAGATTGAGTTGGTTCAGTAATACAAGTGTTTACCTTCACACTAGGATCAGCTCTACTGTCCTTTGGTGGCTGTGGAACTTCTTCTGTAAAGGCAGGGATACCAAAAATGTTTGGAGTAACCGGAGTCTCCGATGGTGTTGGAACACTTGTTCTAACTTTACCAGGGGATTTGGAACCGGTTAAACGAGTTCGCTTTGTCCGTAACAGTTTTGATTCTGGAGACAAAGACGGTTGATTCGTAAGTCTCTGCAAACAACGAGGTTTCAATTGACTTTCTTCCACGATTGCAGATTACTTGATCAACTAAAAATCAAGGGGAAATATGTTTTTGAATTAAATGAATTTTAGACGCTTTGACACAACTTGTTTTTTCAATTTTTAAGAGTCGAGAAAAAAAAAAGATGACTCTAGTCACCTTCGATTTTTAATGAGCTTGAAGTGACAAGTGCTCAGATGGACCTTTTCCTTTAAGGAGTCTGAAAAGGAACGAAAGAGACTACTCTGGAAATCTAGATAGAGGGATTACCAAACCAATCGCAAAACTACAGAATACTTTTTACAGTACGGCAGTCAATCTTTCCGAATGATGTGTTCAGTGCATTGTGATTGATAGGGCGGTAGACACGGCTTCCTATGGATAAAGGATAAAGCCTATTATGGTCTCCCAATATATACTCGACGGTACGTGGGAGCACAAGTCCGTACTAGCACTTATTGTCTCAAAGTGGAGGAATCACCCAACCAGCAATGAAAACAACAGTTACCAGGCTTTACGATGCCAGAATACGTCTCTAGCCTAGAATTCTAAATGTTTTGCGTTAGGTTCCAAAGCGTTTTTAGATTCATTAAATTTATTTTACAGTTGATCTTGCTTAAGAAATTTGCCTTGCAGGTTCACCGCGTGATGTAGATATACAATTCCTAAAATGCAATCTAAGATGATAAACAATCGTTTAATCTTGTTTTTGCAATGAAAATCCTAGCTACTAAGGAAAGAGAGACAATATTCTTTCAACATAGAGCAGAGAGCACACACTATATGCACTATCCTAAATCAAACCAAAAAATAGTCTAAATGCAAATGCACATGCATGTATTTGTTTTCAGCCTTCTTAATGTGTGAATGATAAAAAGAAAGCTAAGCACAAATCTAAATTATTTTCAAAGCGACATTACTAAAAAAGTTTCTTTTCAAGACAAACTGAAGACAATGACGACACTTTGTTATCTGGAATTGAAAACTTGCTTTCGACACTTGAAAAACTATTAATTCAAATCAAATACAAGAGTAACAGTGTAAATGACTATCAAGAACAATCGGATTCTCTTATATGACTAAAAACGACACTTGCGACACTTCCAAATCAAGAAACGATAGTTCAATTACGCTACTTCTTTGTAAAAGAGAACTAAAAATGGATCACAATACATAAAAAAATTTACAGTTCTTTGCACAATAGAGGTGGAATAATGGCAAGGAAGGGGGTTTCCAACAGAAGTATACTGATTACAGACAGCAAAACTCTTGAATAGAGCTGAAAAGAGTGAAAAAACCAAAGTCTGAAGGCAAAATTAGCCCTCTCTGATCAGCGCACCTGTTACATAGGGATTCCAGTATGCATCCCACCTACATAACATGGGAAGTGCGATGCATAATATTTTCCTTGAAGGGAGGGTGTGATGGTACAGTGCGAGACTTTTGATCCAGTTCTTGATCATAGTTTACAACAAAGTTCAGGGATTTTGGCTGAGCAAGTGGTAATCAGTAAATAAATCATAGGGGTAGATCTAAGGAGGTTACTAGAGCCACCACAAGGGCAATTAGAGAGCTTATAAATCGATTGTTCAGTTCATAAACAAAACCTGGAGATAGACTGAAGCAGCATTGATCTACTTTGCACTTGCATAGCAAATGCAGTTCGAAGGCTAGTTGGCTTGACTTCAAGCTCCGTTTGTAAGTTTATAAAACAAACAAATATAGACACACAAACAATCTATTCGCTCCCTAGCCGAGTCGCGATTTTGTTATCGGGAAATCTAGTGTCTATGCAGAGTTGCTAGTCCCACTAAGGCTAGTAGCTACCTTAGAAACAAACAAATTAAAACCACTTTTGTTTTCCTTTATGAGAAATAAATAAGAGGGGAAAGAAGGAGACCAACCTTTGTCTTGCACTTGGTTCCTTGCTTGATTCCTCTCCCTTCTGATAGACCTTTCCCACTTGCTTCCTTGTTTACCCAGCTTCAAAGAGTACCTGTAGAATCAAAGCAGCATAACACTATCCAAGAACAGAGATCTACTATCATAAACAATATAGGACCAGATATATATTGACCACACAAATGCATATATCATCAATCATACAAGAATGTGGAGGAAAACCTGAATAGCTTTATTAATAATCAATAATAGCAAATAAGGTTACAACCAATTGTTTTGACCCAGCGTCATCCTCTCAGCAAGAAAGCCCTTCTTCACCTCATGAAAAGCTTAGATCACCCAACACTATGATGTTACACCAAGAAACCAACAACACTTCCTTACAAGATACAAAATTCCAGCCTCCAACCTCTGGATCTCTGGGATGAGAGATCTATATATAGATATTTGCATAGGTGTGAGTCATCTGTGGGTTTTTGATTAGTGTCTTCTCTCTGATATTTCTTGATTCCACTTGGAGATCTCATTGATCTCTTACTCATCTTTGGGCGATTCTGAGAGGCAGGTGTCATAGGAGAAGTTTCTGGAAGATTCCATGATCATCCACCTTGCAAACTGTCTCCTCCACTTGTCTATTCTCGTCCATTGCACCCCATCGAAGGGCTTTTCAGTATGCATCGCACCTCCCATGTGCATTAGGTGGGATGCATCACACTTTGACCATGGAGCAGGTGACATGGTTCAGTTTTGACCAGTTCTGAGTAGTTTTTCATGGAGAACTTCTGGGAGATGATGTAATCAGCTGACCTTGTTCTTTTAGGGTATGGAACAACACTTTTAGGGACTTAGGAGCCCTTGGTTTATGGACATATATGATTGGCATTGCAGTGCCCAAAAATGTCTATAACCGTATTACAATATGAGTTTCCAACTTAATATCGGTTGGAGTACAATTTACACATGAAATATTGTTTCATCATTTCAAAACATTATCATTGTGTTGACAAAGCATTGCAAGTGAATTCACCAACTTTGAAGGCTTGACCCTCAGTATTTATGAGTGTGTCTTATGAAAGATATTGGCACTAAGGGTATCACTAGACATATTCTCTTGTCTCTCTCATTTTTCATTTGTCGCTCCAGTGTTGTTGTTCTCCTCTTTCTTCAATTGTCGCTTCTTACCATCAATATTGAGTTCCTCTCTTGAAAATGAAAGAAGATACAATGCAGAGTATAAGACATGAAAGCCGACGAATACTTGAATATAAAATAAAGTATGCTATAAAATATTTATATGAAATATACCTCAACATTCAATAGTGGCCAATATGCGACTAGATGACTTGCATAAAAAAAGCAAATAAAATGTCACCATAGAAAATAACACCTTAGGAACTTAGTATTCAACCTTCAACAAAACCTTAGGCACAATCATACCAAATTACATGTTAAAAATATCAGGCAATAGATAACTTGTGAAAACAAATGGGAAAAAAAGATCAGTGTAAAAAACATCTTTATTTCTTGTTCTAAAAGAGTCATGTTCCTTAGATTTGGATATTCTTTTGCCCACAGTAAAAGTTCCTCGCTATTATGACCAATGTTTTTAGGATCATGAGATTGATCCAGCAACATATTGGATTATGGAGACAAAATGATTCAACTTTTCAAGATGAGTACCTCACTTGGTTGAATGAAGGTGCTAGCTGTGAGTAGGGTCAAAACCTTAGGGAAGCAGAACACTAAGGCCTTAGAAAATATATCACCACTTTTCCACTGAAAGAAAAAATTTAAATCCCAGAATGACCTATGGGAGTACATTTCGTTGGATGGATATCACACTCTGAGAGATGATTGTCTAAAACAATGAGAAGTGTACATATATTGTCACAATGCCCCTCAGAATCCGACCCTATAGTTGTGTTCTATAATATTGATTATATCATACTATTTAATTATAAATTATGATTATTAATTAATTATTAATGACTATATTATGACTATCTTATATCTTATCGTATAGTTGGTGATGGATATAGCCTTTAAAATTATGAGTCATTATTGTCATATATTATATTTAATGATGGATATAGCTTTTAAAAGCAACAACCTTGCTTGTTATTTTATGTACGGTTAATTTAAATGGAAGTGATCATAATTTTATTCAATATTATCTTGTACAACTGGAAATAAAATGATGTGGGGGTGGTGTTTCTTGTTATTTTCAAACTTGTTTTAATTACCTAAATTTAGCCTATTTAAAGTAAATAGTTGCACCAAACATCTTATCTTCAAGTCAGTGAAAATTGCTTGTTCTCTCCCTAGGACGAGAGATTGACCCTCTGGTTGATATAGATTGTGTCTTGCACCTTGTTAGACTCCCCGACAATGACACCAAAATGTTGGTGTCTAGGTATGAACAAATTATTCACCCTCTTTCCTACATTAACTTATCAATCCGGGTATGTATTCTTTTCAAGGTAACACACAAGGTATATGCAGGGGCAAGGTTACAATCTGTCATCGATCAAGGGTTCATGATTACAAAATCAAAGCATTGTTGTAACAAGGATAAAAACTAAAGTGTAGAAATTAAAAAAAAAATCACGGTAATATAAAGAAATCTATAACAACAATCAAGAAATATACGCAGCAATGAACAACACACATAACAAGAAAATACACAGCACCTGATCAGAAGGGCAGGCCTAGCTCTCTAATCAGGGCTGCATTACTCACAACGAAATATAGAACAATAAAAAGGGTTGTACTTTATTAATCTGAGAAATGCTGTTACAATATAGATTAGGGTCTAGCTAACCCCTCATATAGGAATGACCCATATTTTATATAGTACAAAGGAAAATAATATCTCTCCCAAAACTTGGAAACTATATGCCCAAAGATATACATCAGTTCAACAGACCACTAGCTCTGAGAAAGTAAGAACATAAATGATCCAAAATGGGTTGAGAACAGCTACAAATTGGTTATGTTGTTTTGTTGTGGTCGATCAACTGTTGTGAATCACAGAACTGCCACGATATGGATGAGGTCAATGTTTGCGCTCCAAAATTTGCGGTCATAACATGTTTTAGTGGTTCACTTAGGCAAAACCCTCATGAATCTACTTCATTAATTAAATATTCCAAGAGATGAAGAAAGGGGAATTACCTCACAGTTTTAGCATAGTAAGTATATTTGAATGAATACAAAAAGGATGAGAAGAGGAATCGAAATGTAGGAAAACGATAGGTTGATTTAGTGCCCAACATCTCCCCCCAACTAGCCTTTTGCATGCCCTCATGTAGCTCGCCACCTTCGTAGGTCTAGATTGGATAGGCTATGGGCTTCATGGAGCCAGGCGAGATTGTATTCCTTGGCCATTTATGCTCCTGGAACCTTAAACCCTTCTGAAAGAAGAACTTCCTTCCACCAATCATTTGGTACATTATATGTGCGGGTGTAGTGCTCTGCTGGAAACCAAATAACAGGGTACTGAAACCAAATTCCCATCCATCGGACCCCACATGTTTAGATGCATGCCACATACCTTAGCACCATACTGAGTATTCTTGCAAAATTTGGTGCTCCAAACGGTTCTCTGTTCCAGACAGATGTGGGTGACATCATCCACCTTTTTTGGTAACTATCGAGGGCCTCATCTTGAAACATGACTAATTGCTTAACATAGAGATCAATGCAGCACTTTTGTATCTTCAACATCCGTTCCATGTTCCCCACAATTTCTAAAAAAGTGTTGTGCTTATTGTACATAGTCACTAACCACTCGTGCTCTCCTCTTACCATAAAAGGCTTCGTGACCTGATTTGACTCAAACATATTAGAAGCCTTCTGCCAACTTATTTGATTAAGAGTGTTAGAGGTGGGGGCCCTTAAATGAATGTCCCCCACATATGGGACTGAATTAAATTCTCTATCAACACGCAGGAGATACCCATGCATGTAAAGCTCACACATCAAATGCTGAGTTGGCAAATCATGGGCCCTCTATATCTAGAGGAACTGTACACCATACTCAATCTCATGACTAATTTCTTTCTTGATGCTTTCCAAACAGAAGAAAAAAAAATGCTCATGCAAAAATAAAGCATAATTGGAAGCAGGAGGGCGACATGCCATCACCTCCTGTGCTAATTTGAGCATCTGTTCTTTGTCGGCTTTCAATTCTACCACTCGCCCTTCTAGTCGTTCCACCTTGAGTTGCTACTTTGCATACCTCAATCACATTATATCTATATGCTCCACATATTCGAATATAGCCATGGCTGCTCATTCTTGGGCTCTCTTCACTTCGTTCTGATATTGTGCTGCGGTGGATTTCCAACTTTGTACTTTAGCCGTCTAGGAAAACTCATGGCCTTCGAACAAATACTCGATAAGGTTTGTCTGAGTGGAAAAAGAGGTTGTTGTCACTTTGTCTACCTATGTATCTGCTTCGACCATCGTGGCTTTGGGCTTCTTAGCCCACCGCTTATATTTCTTCACCTGTTTCTTTAACTGGTGTACTTGCTTTCTCAGCCTCTTAACCTCTGTTTTAAGCCGCATTGTTTCCCTGAATTGCAGCTGATATTTCTGCTTAACAGGCAGCCTCCATTGCTCACACAACTCTATCCATTCTTGTTTGATGACCACCTCATCTGGTACTGTAGGTAGTTCGGCAGTTGGTGGATTACTCAAGGGAGTATCCACAAGTTTAATCGATGGGGATGCTCTGCTTGGTTCCTCTTCATTGGGAGCAACTGCTTCCTCATTGACCCCTACCTCGACCCATTGTGAAGCTATCTCATTAGGTAGTGGGCTCACTTGATGGGTATCCATCGGTGTTTCAGCCAGCATTTCCCCTTCAGGTTCCCTTGTCTCAGAAACACATCTCTCTTCCTCTCTTCTAGGTTCCTGGGAAAGGTCTCTCTAGAAATTTGCAGCCAACAGACCTGTGGTGGCTGGTCCCTTGATCGAACCATCAAAATTCAAGGTAGGTGGAATGGAAACGTCCTCCTCTACACGTCGGGGAGAGTGAGACACCCTCGCCCCTCTCGGAATGGAGAAACAAGAGGGGAATTGAAATAATTTTTCTACCTGGTCTATCCCATCCCTGGCTATGACCTCGAGCTCCTTCCCTCTATATGCAACATCTCTGTTTTGGGTTGAGATCTTTGTCTGTGTAGTCCCCCATTCCAAGGTGGATGCTGGTTCTTGTGGAGCAGCGTCATCCTTAGGATCCAATTCCTCTACAATTTCCAGGGTCGGTCAGGTTGATGGTGGTTCTTGTGTAATACCACCCTCCGTATACAACAATTCTTGAGCAGATGATGCTAGCACTATTTCTGGCAGCATGACATTGATAAAAATGGACTCTTTTATCATTATGTCAACTCCATCCATTATGCCTATAGCCTCTCCTTCTATTGGCGCCACGATTCTTTGAGCTTCAGGCCCCTGTTGTCTTGCTCCATCTTCCTCCATTGGTTCCACGGTCGAGGGTGGTTCTTGTGGGACACCCCCGACCACAATGTTAACAAATTCTTGCACCTCAGCCTATTGTGGTACCTCTTCTCTTATTACAGTGCTGTTGATTTGTTCCACTGGCTCCATAGTCCAGGCTGGTTCTTGTGGGACAACCTCAGTTGTGGTGTTGGTAACCTTTTCTATATCAACTCCTTGCTGCAGCACTTCATCTTCCATCGGTTCTGTGGTCGAGGCTGATTCTTGTGGAGTAGCCTTGACTATCCTTTCTGGTTCAAGCTCTCGATTCTGTTCCAGTTCCTGGGGTTCCATCTCAATTTCTTCTAGTTCTTCTTGTTCTACATATCCGTCGTCTACCCCGGGCTCTTCCTCCATTGCTTCTAGCTCCTCTTCTCTAGCAGCTATAGTAGCTGCTTTTGCTTCCTCTATAGAATCCTAGAATGCTTCCCATAGGATTTGAAATTGATCAATTGCATGCATGACTAACAATCGAACCAGCCCATGGTTGGTAATGACTAATGCAACTTGTCGTGAACACCGAGTAGATTGCGCCATCAGCTAGAGACTTTTTAAAAGGAAGTAAGGCATATTCAATGAGAAATCTTATGATTGTGGAAACTGGAGGTGAGCCAGTACTCTAAAATGATATTTAAACACAATGGAATACCTCCCCTCACATGTTATGTATTTTATTACAAAACCCACTATCTCACCCCATGCGTGTGGTAATGAATTCCAATCATACCCCTGACCTTTTTGAACAAGATTCTCTCCAGCTTGTAAAAATGCTTCGGGGAACTCCAAGAGGGAGGTTCTTCGTGAAAACCATCTCGATCCTTGCTGGGGTAGCTCGTTGACCTTCGCAATGGCTTCCTCTGTAACAAGGATTTCTATCCCCCAGACCCGAGAGCTCCCTTCCTCTAAATTGAGTGCAAATTAAATCACAATTGCCTTGTTAAACCCCTGTAACCTGTTGAGATAGAAGTTCCACCCTATATTTTCAAAAGCCTACCATACTTCCCAATTTTTTTGGACCATTGTCGTATCCTGCGGCTCATGGCGCATGGGCAACCAACCCAATGTTGTAGGAACATGATCAACACGATGGATACAGTCAGCTGGTAGGGGAAGAGTAACAACAATCCAAACTAACAATGGCAATAATATTAGCATGGTGGCCGTGGGGTAAAATATTGGTAACAATGACTGGTACACCTTGAAAAATAGAGCAAATATTGGCAGGGTATGGAAGTACAGATGAATGATTATGGTGAATGAATGTGATGTACTGTGGAAATGATCGATAAAGTTTTTGGCGTACGATTTCAAATTTCAATGCGTCAGAATCATAATTACAAAATCACGATATTTTTAATTTCCTTTCGCATTAGATTTGGTAATGATGTGATATAATTACAATTTTAGGTACACCATTGTTTATTAGTGATGGGACCCCCCAACTTAAATGCGGTCGTCCGCGGCACGTACCAGTCTGTTTTTGGAATATTTTAGTTAAATCCGTAAGAGTCAGTGAAGGCATACCTGGCGACCTACCTGGCAGTGGAGTAACAACAAAAATAATTGGCAGAGTAACAACGATGACGGAGTAACAACACCAGCAGAGTAACAACAACGGCGAAGTAACAGGGCCGGTGAAGTAACAATAATGGCGGAGTAACAGCATTGGCGGAGTGACAACACCGACAGAGTAACAACAACAATGAAGTAACATCACCGACGGAGTGACAACACCGGCGGAGTAACAATAACTATGGACTAATAATACCGGCAGAGTAATAGCAACGGTGGAGTAACAACAATGACAGAGTAACAGCTCTGGTGGAGTAATAACAATAGGGGAGTAACAACACTGGCGGCGTAACAACAAAGGTGGAGTAACAGCACCGGCGTGGTAATAGCAACATCAGAGTAACAACACTGGCAGGGTAGAAACAACGATGGAGTAACAACACTGGCGGAGTAACAACAACAATGGAGTAACAAAACCGACAGAGTAACAACAATGGTGGAGTAACACCACTGGTGGAGTAATGACAACAGTGGAGTAACAGCACCAACGGAGTAACAACACCAACTGTTACTTGGAAAATTTTTTGTTTTCTCCTCGTCATGATTCGGTTCTTATTCCTACAAAAGACAAACAAGTAGTAACAACATATTATATATATATATATCTTAACAAAAGGCGGAGAGAGTATTCTCTGCACTGACAACCATCAAACCAGATGTATCAAAAAGATGTTTGATGAAGGCATCCTTAGAAGTTGGACGGTGGTATAACTTCAAACAATGTCCATTCAGTAGGAAGGAAGTATGATTTTCATTTATTGTAACCAGTCTGACTGTTCCATTGTCAAATACAGTGTCCACTTCATAGGGTCCCATCCAACGAGTGCGAAGCTTTCCTTTAAAATCTTTGAATTGGGAGTCATAGAGCAATGTCTAGTCTCCTGTATGAAACATATTTTTCTTGATAAATTTATCATGCCATTTCATCGTCTGCTGTTGGATAGTAGTAGTTTTCTGGATAGCTACTGAACAAACCTTGTCTAACTCATTGAGCTGCTCCAGCTGGTGTTTTTGGGCCTCTGATAAGTCTAACCCCACTTCCAAATTTGTTCTGAGTGTACTGATCTCAAAATCTACTGGAAACAAGGGGGATTTTCCCATAGACTAGCTCAAATGGTGAAAACCTAGTTGTATTCCACCAGGTCGTCCTATAGGCCCAAAGAGATTTTGGAAGTTTCTGTGACCAATCCCGGTGATGACTTGCTACAGTTTTTGTGAAGATATTTTCCAATACCTTGTTTGTACTTTGTACCTGTCCATTCGCTTGGGGATGGTAAGGAGTTTTCACTCTGTATTTGACCATGTATTTCTGCATAAGCCTCCCTATCATGTGGGATGTGAATTGTGCTCCTCCATTTGAAACAGTTTCTCTTGGGTTACCATATCAGGCAAAAATCTCTTCAAAAAGGAAATCTACAACCACCTGTTTTATTGCTTTTGCAACAACTCTGGATTCCACCACTTAGTCACATAATCAGTGCAGACAAGGATGTGAACTCTCTAGTGAGAAGGTGGGTTGAAGGGCCCAATGAAATCAATGGCCCACTTCTCAAAAGGTTCAAGGACTATCTGGGGTTGTAATGGCATTTCATCCGATTTCCTAGGTTTTCCCATCCACTGATAGTTGTCATATCTCTAGACATAATCTCTAGCATCGTGAAAGATAGAAGGCAAGTAGTATCCCATTTGCAGCACCTTGTGGCCTGTTCTTTTATCTGCAAAATGTCCTCCACAAGGTCCATCATGGGCGGCCTTCAATATCTCATAGATATCATCCTCTGATACACATCGTTGAATTTGTTGATAAACCCCTGTATGAAAGAGGTATCTTGCCATCCATGAATATCAGGTACTATGATGAATAATTTTCCATTGATCCTTATATGACAAATGACGAGGTACATTCCCTGTAGCAAGATAGTTATAAATATTTGCATACCATGGGGTGCTAGTGGAAATTGCAAAGAGATATTCATCTAGAAAGCTATCTTTAATAGGTGTACCTTCGGCATCATTTTCTAACCTAGACAGAAAATCAGCAACCATGTTGTCCTTCCCTGGTTTATCTACTATAGTAATGTCAAATTCTTGAAGTAGCAAAAGCCATCTTTAATACAACTAGGGGTAATGGGTTTACTCATCAGATCCCTGATAGCTGCATGATCAGTATGTACAAAGGTGGGGTACCCAGTAATATAGTGCCGGAACTTGTTGATGGCATAGATGACAGCAAGGAATTCTTTTTCAGTCACTATGTAGTTTAACTCAGTAGGATCCAAGTTCTTACTAACATAGTAAAGTGCATATGGTACCTTATCCACTTGCTACCTAAAAACTACCCCAACGGCTATCTGGGAAGCATCAACATGAATACGGAATGGTAATGCCTAGTCTAGTCCTATAAGGATCAGAGTGCTACAGACCAATTCCTTGATCTTCATAAAGGCTGCATCACAGTCATCTTTCCACACAAAATCTTCATCTTTTGTGAGCAATTGAAAAAGAAGATGTGCTATTTTAGAAAAAATTTCTCTAAAGCGCCTGTAATAACCAAAACAGCCAATAAAGCTACATACTTGTGTGGGTGTTTTGGGTATTGGAAAATGTTGTATTACCTTTATTTTAGTCGGGTCCATTCAGATTCCTGTAGCCAAAAGCAAGTGTCCCAGGACTATTCCTTCGTTCATCATCATATGGCATTTTTCCGTACTTAAAGAGACATGCACCTGCTTGCATCTTTCAAGAAATTTTTCTAGCTTCCCCTACGCTTCCTCAAATGAATCCGCATATGACATGAAATCATCCATGTAAATCTCAAAACCATCGTCCATCAGATCAGAGAAAATCCCTAAAATTTCCCTTTGAAATGTTGTAGGCACATTACAGAGAGAAAATGGGAGGACCCGGTATGTAAACAGACCCCAAGGGCATGTGAAAGTGATCTTATCCAGATCTTTAGGAGCTATCTGGATCTGGTTGTACCCACTAAATCTGTCCAGGAAGGAGAAAAAATTCTTCCCAGCCAACGTATCCAAGACTTGGTCAATGAATGGTAACGAAAAATGGTCCTTTCTACATTGGCTTATTTAATTCTCTGTAATCCACACATATCCACCATTTACCATTTTCTTAGGGACCATTACCAATGGGGAAACCCATTGGCTGTCTAAAATGGGGTAGATAAATCCCACGTCGAACAGGTTTTGAAGCTCTTCCTTGACAATGTTTTTAAGAGCAGGGTTCATTCTCCTCTGGGGTTGCCACACAAGATGATAGTCCTCCTTAATGTATATATGATGGTACATAGATTAGTAGGAATCCCCTTCATATCTGAGTAGTCCCAGGTGAAAGCTTCTTTGTGTTTTTGAAGAACGTCCAAGAGTTGTTTCTTCTGGGACTCTGATAGATATGGATTGATATTCAGGGTTTTCCCTAGTTCTATTTCCATGAAAATACTGTCATGGGGCACAGTTCTAGGTAGTTCATCAAATCCATCTACTATTCCAATACTTTCCTGTGTCTCACAGCTTAAGACAGACTCCAAGATTTGTTTATTTAAATCTGAAACATAACAGGGATCACTAATAAAAGTAGTAATGGTGTCATCTTCCGTCTCTATTTTCAGCTGGAGGGCCTTTCCAATCATAAGAACTGGTCTTAATTCCTCATTTTCCGATTCAGACCCTTTCCTGGGTAAAGATTTCTTGTGACCCAATGGTTTTGTTGATGGGTTAGGTTCTGTGGAGGATATAACACTAAATTCTTAGTGTTTTGTCCATTTGAAATGATCATATGTCCAGACCGACACCCAATATAAGCTTTTGCAGTTGCCAACCATGGTTTTCCCAGAATTAGGGGATGGCCTCCAATTGGGGATTGCATTTGCAGTACTAGGAAGTCCATAAGGTAGTGCCATGAATCAACTAAAATTGTGATATCTTCTAACTTCTCTACCTATTTACTGTAGATTGATCTGCCAGCTCTAACACTGTAGGTGTTTTCTTCAAGTTACGAAGACCTAATGCATCCATAGTTTCAATAGCGATGACATTTATGGTAGCACCCAAATCTACCAGCACATTTGGAAATTCTACCCCATTAATGTGCATAGTTAAAATTGGGTTCCTGGGATCCCCATACTTTACATGCATGGACCTTCCCATCATAAAATCTGATAGCTTCCCCATTACATGAATAGTGAGTAGGTCTCTGAATTTCTTTTCAGGCTTCTTAGCACAATTTTCCCTAAGAGTTTTTGCATATATAGGTATGTCCCTTATAGCTTGCAGCAGGGGAATCTTGACAAATAAATTCTGTAAATCCCTTAATAAGTCAAACTTAGCTTGAGGGATTTGTTTACTCAAAGCCAACCTTTCAGGATAGGGTGGTTCAACTTGGTGTTTTTAAGTTACTAGCGGTTGAGGAGGTTTATGATATTTGTTGACTCGGTTTGATTCCTCTTCAACCATTTCTGGTTCCTTTTCCTCACTGCCAATTTGTTCAATGCTAACTGGTGAGGGTTGAGCATCTACTGTCCGCTTAGATTGTAGATTCATCTCAAAAACTTCTGCGGTAGAGATGTTGTATAAAGGTAGGTTGTGGGTGTCAACTTGCTAAGCCCCTTTATTGTTAGGATTTAGATTGGGTTGGATGGGAAGTTGGGGAGGAACAGGCTGAGGGTAACTAGAGTTGTTGTTGTGGCATTGACTGGGGAAACTACCCAAGAGGATAAGGTCCCCGGCAGTTCGGAGCCCACGAGGAACTCAAACTAGCTTGAGGAGCCCTTTGTTGCCAAGGTGGAAACTGGTATTGGGGCCACATGGGCGGATAAGGCATGGACTGGGGATCCATATTAAAATTACTAAAATATTGAGATGGATCCAGAAACATACCTTGATTTGCCATTGACAGTCGAGGTTGCCATGGATTTTTAGGTCCCATAAAGAACAACTGCTCCATCTCTTCGCCTGTCCCTTGAAAAATCACTTTCAGTCCTGGCAAGGATGGGCATGAACGTGTCACGTGATTCAACTCACAGATTGAAAACTCCTCTACAGAGTTTAATGGACATTCCCTCTATGGGTGTTTCTTCCTGCACATTGGGCAAAATACAACCATAGTTCTTTCCAATTCTAGCTATTTTTGTTTTACCCGTAGCGTGTCTATCTGTTCAGACAAGGTACTCAGGATATCAGTACTCAAGTTGTCCAACAGATTTCCAATTTCTGCTTTTGTGACACCTCCACCAAATAGTTTTGTTGATCAAATCCCTTATTTATTCCTTGTAACTCCACTTGAGCACTGGATGCACAATTCACAGATGGTGTGAAAATTATCCTTTGATATATCTCCCTTTCTGACTATATTTAACAATTCCAAAGAGTCCTCTTGAAAGGTCTGGAGAAGGATAATTTTCAAAATGTCCTTATCTAGGTCAGAGTGACCTGATCTCTGCAATGTGTATTTAAAATTCTCCACACGGTCTTCCATATTTTCCTCCTCTTTCTGTGTAAACTTGAAAAGTTCTTCCTTAATATCTCGTGATTTACAGTAAACCTGGTATTTCTCCAAGAAAGCAGTTTTCATCTCCTCCCATGTTGTGATAGTCCTTCCCCCAAGACCCATAAACCATTGCAGGGTTGTCCATTTTAGCATAGCAAGGAAGATTTTTAATTTCTAAGCATTCGTTATATAATCATATCCCCGAGACACAATGTCAAATTCAAACAAAAATGTGTCGAGGTCTTCTGAAGTAAGCCCATGGAAGCTGGGTAAAGATGTTAAAGGAATGGGCTTTGTTGGTGCACCAGTCCCAAGATCCCCAATTGGGAAGTCAATAGTAGAGGTTGTAGGTGCCATGAATATCCTCCAATACTCACTGGGGATTTCGGCAAGCTCCGTGGGAAGGGATCTTATCATAGGGATTTGAGTTGCCTTAACAACGCTCCCTCTATCCCTTAGTGATAGGAATGTCCCTACAAATTCTTCCTTCCTGTCACAGTGGCCTGACCCTTAAGACCTCCTTTATGCAACTTCTTCTTCCTTACTGGGATGGAATATTTCCTTGGATGTTTTACTTGGAACTTCTTCTTCTTCTGTTATGAGCAATGGTACCCCTTTATCAAGTGTACTACCACTTGTCTCTCCATCTGCTGGAAGGATCTGTTGTGTTGAATCAGCAGGGGGTGTTGTAAAAAACATTGGTTGATCAACAGATTATCCCTCAGATCTTGTCTGCACACCTGGTCTCACGGCTGCACGGGAAGATGCCTCTGATTCAGCTTTTGCAATGATTTGCTGGATATAAGTATTCCTTCCCAAATCCTGTCCTGCCTTCTTTGGGGCTCTCCCTCTGCCCCTCTTATTTGGCTCTCTATTCATGCAAATTGATATGACGAAAGATGTTGATACCAAATCTTAGTGCCCAAGACTTGGAGTAGGGTGTCAAAAGACCGTTCCCTCCCCAGGATGAGAGACCACGTTGAAAGAAAAATAGCTAACGACAAAGAAAATAGGAACCTAGGGTTCAGGGCCTAAAGTAGGGAATCAAAGGACTCCTCCCTCCCTAATACAAGAAGCCAAACAAGAAAATAACACACATGCAAGAAAATCTAATACTTCAAGACCTGAAGTAGGGTGCCAAACGACCCCTCCCTCCCTAGGGCGACAGGTTGGATTTCTTAAAACAAAAACAACAAAGATACTGGAAAAATCTAAGCTCAGGGTCTAGAGTAGGGCATCAAAGGACTCCTCCCTCCCCAGGACAAGAGATCGACACTAATAAAAACAGGAAAATAGTAAAAGCACAAAACAAAAAGAAATATGTATGCTCAGGACCTAGAGCAGAGTGAGAAAGCTCGTTCTCTCCCCAGGATGAGAGATTGACCCTCTGCTTGATACAAATCGTGTATTGCACCTTGTTAGCCTCACCGGCAATGGTGCCAAAATGTTGGTGTCTAGGTATGAACAAATTACTCATCCCCTTTCCTACATTAACTTATCAATCCAGGTGCGTATTATTTTCAAGGTAACAAGCAAGGTATATGCAGGAGCAAGGTTACAATCTGTCATTAACCAAGGGTTTTCCATTACAAAATCAAAGCATTGTTGTAACAAGGATAAAAACTAAAGTGTAGAACTTAAAAAAGGCATTCACGGTAATCTAAAGAAATCTGTAACAGCAATCAAGAAATACACGCAACAATGAACAACACACATAACAGGAAAATACGCAACACCTGATCAGAAGAGCGGGCCCAGCTCTCTGATCAGGGTTGTGTTACTCACAATGAAAGATAGAACAACAAAAAGGGTTGTACTTTATTAATCTGAGAAATGACGTTACAATATAGATTAGGGTCTAGCTAACCCCTCATACAGGAATGACCTATCTTTTATACAGTACAAAGGGAAATAACATCTCTCCCCAAAACCTGGAAACTATATGCCCAAAGATATACATTAGTTCAACATAGCACCAGTGCCAAGAGAGCAAGAACATAAATGATCCAAAACGGGTTGAGAACAATTGCAAATTGGTTATGTTGTTTCTTCGTGGTCGATCAACTACTGTGAATCGCGGAACTGCTGCGATACGCCATGAGTTCAATTTCTGTGCTCCAGAATATTTGGTCATAACGTGTTTTAGTGGTTCACATAGGCAAAACACTCATGACTCTACTTCATTAATTAAATATTCCAAGAGACGAAGAAAGGGGAATTACCCCACAGTTTTGGCATAGTAAGTCTATGTGAATGAATACAAAAAGGATGAGAAGAGGAATGGAATTGCAGGAAAAAGATAGGCCGATTTGGTGGCCAACACCCTTTATCGGCTTTGTTACAATACCATGGGCCAATACCATGGCTTATCAATACCACATGCCAAAAAACCATAACTTATTTCATAGTAAAAATACTTTATTTTAATTGAATTTTACAACATTTTTTTAATTGAATCTAAAAGGGAAAATGTTACAATTTGATATATATCTAAACCTTCTATCCTAACCACTACTAAAAATATTCCCATAGAAATTAAATTAAGGTTTTAATAAAACTAGGCTAAGATGGATCTATGTTGGTTCTTTATATATATATAACTGACATAGCTCCATCTTAGCTAAGGATCCAAGGGATGAGAGCAAGAAAATTAACTAATTATAATAGACTAAATATAGTGTGAGATTTTTCAAAGTTTTTCATTATTTTATTTTCCTTTGACATCATTGATCCAAAATATAGGTTTAATATTTTACAACCAATTAGGTTTTTTTAACTTAGATAATTTCTTAAACATAATACAATGTGATCAAATTTAAGAGAGAGTTGGGGAGGGGGTAGAGAGAGCGAGGGAGATAGTCAAAAAGTTGGAGGGCACAGAGAGAGAGAAAGAGAGAGTGATGGGGGGGGGGGGGGGGGGGGGGTGTGCCAAGAGAGTGAGGTGGGAGAGAGGGAGCGGGAGGAAGGAAGAGAGAGGAGAGAAAGAGAGATGGTGTTGGTGGGGGGGGGGGGGGGGGGGGACAAGAGAGTGAGGTGGGAGAGAGGGAGCGGGAGGAAGGAAGAGAGAGGAGAGAAAGAGAGATGGAGTTGGAGTGGGAGAGAGAGGGAGGAAAGAACAAAGACATAGAGATATAGAGTTGGGGAGACAAAGGAGTGAGAAGGGAGAGAGTGAGGGAGACAGGAAAGGAGGGAAGATAAATAAGAGGAGAGGATAGAGATAGGGCGAGAAGGGGAGGGGAGAAAGCTAGAGGGATAGAGATGGAGAAGAACAAAGAGGGGGGGAGATAGTGATAGAGTTGGACAGAAGAGAGAGAGAGGGAAAGTGATTTGGGGGGGGGGAGATAGAGGGAGGTTGGAGATAAGGGATAGAGAGGAAGGAATATAGAGATGAGGAGAGAGAGATGGAATTGGAGGGGGCAGGAGAGGGAGGGAAGAAGAAAAACATAGAGGGAGAAAGACGGAGAGAGAGGGGGTGACAAGGGAGTCATGGAAAGAGAGTGAGGGAGAGAAGGGTAAGAGAGGGAGAGCGAATGTGTGTATGTTTGGGGAGTGATATAGAAAGAGAGAATAACAAAGAGACACACATATATATATATATATATATATATATATATATATATATATATATATATATATATATATATATATATATATATATATATATATATATATATATAACCAACCTAGATCCATTTCAACCCTATAACTATCCAGTGCCGAGAGGGATCCAATCTCTCGAGGTGCAAACCTTTCCTCAAGCTTTTAACTAGAAAAAAAAGTTTGCACCTCAAGAGATTGGATCCCATATATATATATATATATAGATATATATATATATATATATATATATATATATATATATATATATATATATATATAACCAACCTAGATCCATTTCAACCCTATAACTATCCAGTGCCAAGAGGGATCCAATCTCTCGAGGTGCAAACCTTTCCTCAAGCTTTTCACTAGAAAAAAAAGTTTGCACCTCAAGAGATTGGATCCCTCTCGACGCTTGATAGATTTGTGGTTAAGATGGATCTAGGTCGATTAATATGAAATTAAAGTACTTTTTATTTGATATTATAGTCTTAAAAATTAAAATTTCTTTTCAAATTAATTTCAAATTGGAATTAGATCCAATTAGATTCAATGAATAGATTTTTAAAAAATACATAAAATATTTTTTTATTAAATAATATATTTTTAAAATTACAAATTATTAGAGATAAATAATGCAAAGTTGGCTCACCTATACACCATGTGAGGATCGAGAAGTGTTTAAGGAAGGATAACCTTTCAACCAATCTTTAACAGCCTTTCAAGCCCCTATCACTTGTAAGTTTAGATTACTTGACACAATTAAGATGACTAACATAAAAAACAGATTCATATTATTGTAGTAATTGTTAGGTAGTTGTATTTTTGTTTTTAGACTAAATTAGGCATTCATGTTAGTCATTTTTAGTTGTATTAATTATTAGATAGTCACATATTTTAACCCGTGACTAAATTAGTGATTTATGTTAGTCATTTTTAGTTCGGTCACTTAAGATTTCTCATTTCTGGTAGTATTTCACTTTGAAAAGCTGCAATGACTAACTTTTTTAGTCACCTAGTCACTAATTTCTCACTTTCTATTAGTGGTGTAATGAGTGAAAGGGATTCCAATGACTTATCTATTTTAAAATGGAGTCATTTAAGCTATTCCAAATGGAAAATCAAGGGCTATAAGTATCCAAGATACATGCCACCCAACTTTTTAACATGGTTCAATAGTTGAATTATGTGAGAGAAAACAACGAAGTGATGTGGACTACTTATCATTTAACTTTGGTGACTAAATATTACAACAATTTGAGGGAGAATTTATACCTAGATCCGCAGCTCAAAGAAGCAGTGAAGGAGGCCCCTACCCAAAGATATCTATTGATATGTCTAATCAAATGATGTAGAACATAAAAAATTTCTATATTAGATAAATGACACAAAAAGAAGATGGAATAATGGTAAAAACCTAAAACATACTCAATCCTTTCCAATGTGTGCTTTTACCTCTATATGGCCTTATTATTACCTATTTTATTTACAACCTACAAAATCCAATACCAAAATATGTGCCCTATCTCATATATTCACACATAGAGAAATCTGTATAAATAGAACCAAAACATACATATATAAGAAAAAATATCCTTGAGAGCTTGGAGATGGCTTGCTCACAAGTTTTTTCCATTAATAACTAAGATCTAATCTCATTTCTAAATGGAGAAAATAATCGTTATATGCATTTAAGTTCCATCTCCCACATACAAAAAAGAATGAATTGCTTCATTAGATCCCTTAGTTATCCTACAAGAAAATGAAAAAGTCCATCTCTAAATTTTCTAATAATATTGTTTCCAAAAATAGAAAAGAGCTTGTTAAGACCTACAATCACTTATGGGAGGTTATAATGAAATGATATTGTAAACAATTACCAATGAATCTCATAACTAAATAACTATATAAATTACATAGAGAAATAATAGGACTTAACTGCGAGTACTTTCCAAATAAAGATGCAATGGGGTAAAACAATTCCTTGGTTTGATGAGAGACCAAGTCATGGATCCAAAAATAATAAACGACACATATACATAAGTGTGCATTTCTAGAAGTACATCCACATGTGAGATAGGCATGACTAGTGTAGTAGAATGATGTTGACAAAATCATGGAATAGGTTGATTTCATCAATATGTGTCACACAATGAGTTAAGATGACATGTGTGGTGGGTCCCAAGGTAGATAATGCATTGATTAACAACATAGACACAAGAAATAAGTGCATGCTCTCATGTAGATGTGTGTTGGCGACATCATCATCAAGAGTTGAAACACTCTTTCCAGTGGGATGCCATGCCATAAGTTTTAGTTTCACTAGTAGGATTTCTTATGGCCAAGAACCAAAATCATGCTTTAAATTAGTTGGAAATGATAAATTTGTAATAACAAGGCTTTTAGTTTTGTTATTGAATTTTGGATTTGATTTTTTCTATCTTTCATACGTAGATTGTTGTTTTCGGTTGATTTGTTGCAATAAGTGATTTCTTTCTATTGGGATATCTTCCAATAAGACATAATTTAGGAAGTAATTCCCTTCTAATTTCCCAATTACGAGTTTAAAGATGTGGACCAAATTAACAATAATTTCACATATGTGTGAGTCGTAATGGAGCTCAAATATAAAGGTTTATAATATTATCTACTATTACACTAAAGGACTTGCCCCAATGTCAAGGACATATTTCTTGTAGGGGGCCTTGAGAAACCCCACTAAGACTGCCATGTGACAAAACTATTGTAGATTAATTGTCATATTCCCTTAAGTTTGTCAGTGCATATAGTAAGTGAATGTATCAGTGTTCTAGCCACATAATAACATCCACAAAAGTAAATCCACAAATTCCATCAATGTTTTGTTCTTACCTCTCCATAACACGTTACATAATAGGAAGGGGATATAGTACATTATTAACGTGAATAAAAGAAAAGGATTTTCAGCTTAAAAATATTGTCAAATTTAAAATGTGCGGATTTGATTTTTTGTGCATACATTTGATTAATATGTAACATTGCAAAATATAGTCACTCCTACACGCCATTATTATTGGTTAGAGAATTTTTTTAACGTTTTGCAGAAAATAGTATACACTATGTATTTATGACACGTTCTTTATACTAATATATATATTTCAAATATTAGTAGTTAGTAGTAAACAAAGATACAATGATAAATTCCTCTATGTTATATATTTCAAAACATAAATTATGTTTTCTTATTCAAATAATAAAATCTCGGTAATGAAGGTATACATGATAATACAAAATGGATGAAATGATTAATGCAGCAACAATAATTTCAAAGGATAAAAAAACAAAACATGAGTATTCTATGAATAGTTAAAATGATTATGGGATGCTACAATGATAACATACTAGCGTTGTTCTCTTCATTCTTCCTAATTATAACATAATCATTATTTTTCATCTTAACATAATTAGTGATAAATTGATAATGAGGAAGAAAGAAGAAAACAATTGTAGTCACTATCATTGTAGCATCCCATATAAGAAATTTAACTATTCATAGAATACCCATGTTTTGTTCTTTTTGTTGTCCTTCGAAATTAATATTGTATTCATCATGTCATCTATTTTATAGCATATTGTGTATCTTTGCTACAAACATTTTACTCTTTGAATAAAAAAACATAATTTATATTTTGAAATATATATTATACATGATTTTATCATTGTAGCTTTGTATACTATTAACTACTAATATTTAAACTATTTGTTGGACACTTAATCCATAGGAGAATATTGAGTTTTTTCAGCTTGAGACAAAGCTACAACAAGAAGAGCTACAACATCGTAAGCATCATTCTGTTTAGAACATTGAGATAAACACTCATCAGCAGCAAGTCAATATTGTTGAAGTTCATTCAAATTTAGTACCCAATGAAGCAACAATTGTACATGCAGATGCAAAAATTCAGTCTGCACTTCCCAAGTCGGTTATCAGACCTTGGAAAGAGCTCGTCCACAAAAAGCACAAAACAGGTCTTGGATATGATAAGGATGCGCCCTTTCATATTCCAGACTACTCCAAGCCAATCCAATTTCAAGGCGTTGGATTTCTTCATGACAGTTCACCTTCAACTCTTCCAAATTTTTCTCCTCTTCCACAACAACAACAATAAATTGTGAAATGCCAACACTGTGACCGAGTTGGCCATATGAAAGATCATTGTTTTGATCTTCATCCATGTAATCACTGTCATAAAACTAGTCATTCTCCAAACATATGCTTAAAAAACAAGCCTCCTGCAAGAACAAAGATTCATCTTGGATGGATCGCTTCTTGGCAATGGGCATCAACAACCAAGAAGATATTTCAGTCATATGTTGGAACTTGTTCTAGAGTATTGAACAGTCTTGCAGTTGAGTTTTCTCCATCAACTCACGTTGTATCTGATAGGGGGGGAAGTGACAGTCATCTACAAGCTTCAAAGCCACATCAAGCAAGCCTAAGCCACAATTTTCCATACCAGATTCAGAGTTGTAGCCAGAGATAAAGACGTCCCTGATCATGCCTTCAATTGGTGATGCCTCTTCAAAGAATTGGGGACACTTCCTCTAGCAGAAGACTTCAACTTCTTGCCAGTTTTGGAAGAGTTCCAGGAATTGCATTAAGCATTCAAGAGTTCTTGGTAATCCTTAAACCATCACAAGCCGAGACCTCACTTTTCAGGTTGAAGTTCTCTCTTTTATGCGGGGTGAGACCTCCCTTTCATGGTTGAAGGTTTACCTCTTCAAAACATTAGGAGCACTTCCTCTAGCAGAAGACCTCAGCTTCTTGCTAGAACTGGAAGAGTTCTGGGAATTGTACTAAGCATTCCAGTGTTGGTGGTCATCTTTAAACCACCTCTCTTGATACCAACATTTCAGAGAGCACATTCAACTTAGTGCTGCCATGCATTTTTGCACGTTTTGTATTACAGCTCTCTTCTTGGACTCATACATAAGCCTTCAGATTAAGGTGGGAAATCTTGGACATCTAATGCTCTAAGGATTGGTGTGGAAGCTGAACAACCAAAGGGAGTCCAAGGGACCACTTGGAATATGAAACCAAGGGCCACACCATGTACTATAAATGTATATCATGTCAGTAATAGATGTACTCTCATGCTTATCATTCATACTCTATTGGTGCAATGTATGTGTTTAACACTATTGTATATTAGTGTAAAAAGCATGGCATAAATACATAATGTATACTAATTTTAGAGAAAAATATTATTTTCTTTAACCAATGATAATGATGTGTAGGAATGATTATATGTTTAAATGTCACATATGAATATAATATGTACCTTCGGAAAAATCGATATGAGAAAGACCCAATTAGAAGGTGAGGCATATACTCTACTCCTTTCCTCTCAGCTACGAAATGCAAGTACAAAAAAATGTGCTCTCACCATGGAGATGCTATGGAGAAGGTGATCATATGGCTACTATAAGATCCAATTTTCCAATATTATGGGAAAGTTTTTTTCCAAGTGGATGTTTTTTCTCGAAGTAAAGTGAAAAGAACTTGTGAGTTCATATTCATAATAGTGTCAAAATAAATACTAATGAGTTTTGGTGAGTTAAAAAAGAATTATACATTTATACATCACAAAATATATACTTACACTTATTACATTCTTTAAAGTCAAGATTTACAATACTTTGGAAATGAGCTAAAATAAAGGAGAGGTAAAGTTAAAAGGAAGTACATAATTAATAAGAATTGATTATTCGTATTATACACTAACCGCACAAAAAAATATAATCACTATTTAATAAACATTTAAATCTAAATAATTTGGCAAAAATACATTAGGTTTATTATGAACTAATTATTACAATAATTAATTTTGATAAACATTTAAATCTAATATCATAAAAAAATGACATAAAAATTTATTGTAAATTAAATATAGCTTGAGTAGGGCTAATAGTTAAGAGCATTTGTTTTCTTTTAAAAGGTCACAGGTTCAAAATCAGAGGGGTAGAGTGTATATGCCTTTATAGACTTAACAATGTGTATGCCTTAATAAACTTAGCAATCAAATTGCTGCCTAGAAATAGGTACCTTGTCCCACAACTAACCTTAAAATTAGATAATAATAATAATAATAAAAATGTATGCAACTTAAATTTAAATTTAAAATCACCCAATAAATTGACAACAATAACCTCCTAATTCAATTATGAAGTTATAATTCTCTTTATCCCAGCAAAAATATTGCAAGTTGTTTCTTAGATATTATATATGTCATCCTGCAACCTAAATTTAAATTTGAAATCACCCAAAAAATGACAACAATAACCTCCTAATTCAATTAGGAGGTTATAATTCTCTTTATCCCAGCAAAGGTTATAATTCTCTTTATCCCAGCAAAAATATTGCAAGTTATTTCTTAGATATTATGTATGTCGATCCTCAACATTCCCCTAGGCTTGTTATATTGACATCGGCGTGGTAGGATTTTGTTCAATAATAATAATACCTAAATAATAAGCCCTAAAGGCAATTTTTCTATTGACACTGCGGGTCTGAAGGAGTGCGAGTGTTAAGATCGACAAGCCGCCATCTCGATAAACTATTTTCTCAATGACCCTCTCGCTGTTTCCTGACCGTCTCTCAAAACTCTTCAGTCTGGTTATCCTCTGTCGTTTCCATACAAACCCGTAAGATTTCATGTAAACTTTCCCCAAACTCTCTGCGTTCATATTGAAGTTTCTTGGTCCCAAACTGCTTAAAATTCCGTGGGGGTTTAATAGTTTAAAGCTCGAATCGCTCAGGTTTCTGTTTTTCTCTGTACTGTTATTGGAACTCAACTGTGTTGGATGTCGAAGCAATCCGTTCACCGTTGAAATATTCCTCTCCAGGGTTTTCTCTGCAAGCGTTTTAACGAGGGTTTTACGGAAGGCAGACACTTCTCTGATTCATTTGTTGCCCCAAGTTTGCGTCTACGGTGTATCTTTTAGTGGCTTCAGTGGTGTTTTGCTAAAAAAGTGGAGATGCTGAAAGTTCAGAGAGAGGTCCGTGTATGGGAAGCCAGCAGCTGTAGCAGCACTTGCAACGAGCGTTGATCAATCAAGTTGCAGTCGCTCGCGATAATTCTTCGATTGAAATATGGTATGCTCCCTCGACTTAGTATGATGGCACTGAGCTGGTACGAATGAATCTCATCTCGTCATCAGAACTTGGAATACTACATTAATTTGAACTAAAAACCTGAGTTAGAATGCCTCATTAGATGTACACTCTAGCTATTTCTTAAAAATTTTGAGCAGCTATGATGAAGCTCATCGTGTAGATTTTCGATGCACTTGTGTTCTTAGCCCCATTTAATGACCAACCTAGAAATAACTTTTTTGTTGGAAGGTACTTCGAGAAACACATTCCAAGGTCGGGGAAGGACTGAACAAAACGTTCTTACTTTGGTTTATGGGCCAGGGCATTTCTGCCAAAAACTGTCCAGTACTTGCATCTCCACCGCACAATTTTTTTTTAAATTTTGTTTACATGGGGAAGATTACAGCAACAATGGAAACGAGCCCTAGTGCATTTGTTAATTCTTTGTCGAATTCACTAGTTAGCCAAATCCTCCCTGGGCAGACTTATCTTTTTGCAGATCATCATAAAAACACAATGGAAACGAGCCCGAGTGCATTTGTTAATTTTTGTCGAATTCACTAGTTATCCAAACCCCCCGGGAAATTTATCTTTTTCAGATCATCATAAAAACATGTATAATTCCAAAATTTAAATAATTTATTTCAAAAGAACTGGCATAAGTATATAATTATGTTTATTATATATAAACTTAATAATAATCAGTTTAGATTCATCTTAATTTTTTATCTACCAATTTTCTAGAGAGATCAAGTTTGTTGAGATGCAAATCTTTTTAATAGTGAAAAGAAATTTGATCCCTCTGTACACATAGCAAATCAAGAATTAAAATAAATCTAGATTAGTATAATTATTATGAATTTTCTACAGATTTTCGAATTTAAAACTCAAATAATTTGAGCTCTACTTGCTAATCTTTCTTACTCTCATGTCACAAGAATTTGAAACCCACTTTCGAGGGGATTGCAGAAATGAGACTAGAGAATATGAGAGGAACAGTACAGAAAGTGGTATATGGTATGGTACTCTCTGTTATTTATTTATTTTGGTGGGTTTGACATGGCTGTACGAGGAGGTTAAAGATTTTGTTTAGCAGTAGATTGGAAACAATGATGAAGATTGCAATGGCGCTTTTGGAAAAGGGAGGACGAGAGTAGGGCAGAGCAGGGGGCCATTTAAAATGAAATCATTATCCACTACTTTTGTTGGGACTACCAAATTGGTGAATGTCATTTTTTGGTGGCCCATTGCTTTATTTGTATTTATGACTGCATCAATCATACACAGTACGAATACATGTCTCAATATCCTATCCTCACCTCTCAGACACCCTTATTATGGAATGGAATGTCATTGCCTTCACTATTACTGTGTGATTTTTCCTTCTTTTGCTCCTTCTATTCTAACACATAAAAATGATAATAATTAAGGTACAGACGATTGGCAAGTTTTCCATTCAATATAGCGCTCAGATTGTGCGGGTGAGAATGAACCACGGACACTTATTGCATGACTGTGAATAAAGGCACCCAGAAAGTTGGGGCTGTAATCAATCAATGGAGTTTATAGTTACTGCAACAGCTACAAGGACTGCTAGAAATTCTGGAATTGCAATTTTTTTCAATTTTCTTTCACGTGGATGCTTTTTAATGTGTTCTTTGGATTGCACAATCAGATGAGTGATAGAATGGCAGGCATTCCATCGCTGTGGGAGATGCAGCAGAGGCCAAAAATAGCAATATTTTCAGTTAGGTTTCACTGGGAAACTAGGTGGGAGCATTGTGTATTTTTAAACCAACACATCCAGATTTTTAATGGGGCTCATACACATTGAGAGCTGATTGAAGGTTGAAATGAAGAAAATGTTGAGTGAAATAGCGAGGTCGATGAAGATGAACCCAAACGTCCTTTATAGAATCTAGTGCCAAATACATGCAGATAATACGTTTTTTTTTTTTTTTTTTTTGGGAAAGTGAGTTTAAATTTGTTGTAACTTATCACACTGGAATATGGTAACTTTTCGTAAGTTCATGTAAGGTGGTTTGGTTTTATAATCGTATAAATTATATTTTTTTATCAAATACCCAAGGATATATTTCAAGCCTATTTGGGAGCATTGTTAGAATGCTACATATATTTTAATTTTGGTGCATTAGGCAGTGACCTTCCCTTTGAACCGCTCGAAAAAAAGTTCCAGAAGATGACAATAATGGAAATTCAAATTTTGACAATAAGTTTTGCTGCGTCTCATATCAACATAAAACGTACAATGAACCTTAGTTTGGATGAATATATTTCCATTTTCTTATTAATATAGGATCAGAGGTGCATTTTGTTGTACATAGAGGCTTCTTTTTGGCACTGTCCCAATATTTATGAGTTTTAGGTTTTATTGAGAGCGTTCTATGGAGGTAAATATTATGGAGGTAAATATTCACGAGAGAAAATTAGCTGAAATGAAGTTTCAAAAGTTTGATGTGGGCCATTGTTGTTATGTTCATAACGTGAGAAGGTCATCCTAACATAACTCTCGAGTATATAAATACTAGTTCCATTGAAAATCATTTGTTTAAGCTGAAGAGCATCCATGTCTTTAGGATGCACTTCTTTGGCACTTCTTATCATAGAACATGTCAAAAGTTTCAAATTTGTTGATTTATTTTACATCATGTATTCGTTAGATATGGAATATTTTGGTGGGGATGGATTGGTATTAATCTGGTTGAAGGAGATGGTTTTATTGTTGAGGTAATCATCTTCAAAGATGTTGCTCTAAAGGGTTCAAGCCAATCTAGGAACAATTTAAATTTTAGGGTTACAAGTCACCACTTACTTTCATTTCAATTGGAATAAACTGAGCAATTATTACATTGAAGAAAATTGTGGATTAAGTTTTGTGAATCCTTGATGGTAGGCTGACCCACCAATACTCTGTTCTCGAAAACTTCTTTCTCAAATTTTTTTACTAGACATAGTGCTTCTGAGTGAGGTTGGAAAATTTAATTTTTGGAGGCCTTTCCTTGGGTATTTTGTCGAGTTTGATGACTTAACAGAAAGTAGACACACGGGGCTACTTGACCCAGTAATCAAAGTTTAAAATGGGCTCCTAAAAGTTGATTAAAAACACAATCCTGAACTTACGTGACCCTTCTGTAGGCTAGCACGACCTTTCTGTTCCAATTGTGACCCTTCTACTACATGCGCGACCCTTTTGCTCATGCGCGACCTTTCTATCTGAGGTGCGAGCCATGATGCGACCCTTATGAAGGTTTTGGTTTTCTCAAGCAAGAAAAATCATAGAAATTCGAGAATTCTTTAGATCTATCATGGAGAAAACATGCAATTAGGATAAATTCTCATAGCACTTAAAAGATCTATAGATCAATCTCACTTGGATGCAAAATTTCCAAAGATACACAATTTACTGGGTATCAATCTATAGGATTCCACCATTAAACTACAACATAATGATTTTTCATCAATTGAAGCAAACAATTTCTTAACATAAGATGATATTAGATACACCATGAAACTCCATTGAATCAATTATGAAAAGAAAAACCGCTACACAGAAAATTATCTACATTAAGCTTCTCCAAAAAAAATGAGTTTTTATTTTTTCTAATGCTCCTCTCTAAATTCGAATTTCTCAAACAACTTAATCCCTAATTAATTGGCCTAACACACACCTAAGCTAACAAGCTCTATCAATTCACTCCTAGTTTGGGCACTCCAATAAGTTTTACAAACAAATAATAAATAAAAACATTTATCTCAAAGGTAATAAAAAGTAAATAATTTTGACCGGTCAAGTGAAAGGTAATTTATCTCATTTGATGCTCCTTGCATCATACTCCTAGGGAAGAAAAGAAGGCTCCATCAAGTCTTCATGATTCAATTGATATTTCTTTAACTCTATTGTTGTCATCCAACTAGCATCTTCAATTGGTTGTCCCTTCCATTTGATTAGATACTGATAATATGTTTGTCCTCTAGTTTTCTTTGTTACTCGCTTCTTGAAGACTACTTCCACTTCTCTCTTTCCTATCCTTGGCATATGTTCCTCCCAATTTAGAGTCTGAACTTCCTCATCTGCTGGTTCATTTTGTGATTATGCCACTACTTCCTTGTATGGGTAAAAAACTGCAACATTAAAGATGGGAGATATTCCAATTCCTTTCGGGAGTTCAATCTCATAAGCATTTGAGGAAAAATTCCTTAAAATTCTGCAGTGTCCGATATTTTTCATTTTTAATTTGTTATAAGTCCTTACGGGAAATCTTTCTTTCCTCAGGTAAACCATAACTAAATCACCCACTTGGAATTCCTTTCCTCTTCTCTTCACATCAACCCTTTGTTTATACTTCTCGCTACTTTCCTGTAACTTTTGCTTGACATTTTCCTGCAATTTCTGCATTTGTTCTACAAATTCTTCATCATTTGCACTCCTTATCTCTTGTTTTCCCAAATCTCTAAGCTCATATACTCCTCTAGGATGCATTCCAAAAACAATCTGAAATCGACTCATTCTTGTACTCTTGTTTGGAGTGTCATTGTAAGCAAATTCAGCTTGAGCAAGCACTAAATCCCACTATTTTGGATTTTTGTAAACCAAGCTTCTTAATATGTTTCCCAAGCTCCTATTCGCTACTTCAGTTTGCCCATCCGTTTGAGGGTGATAAGCTGAACTAAAATTGAGGTTTGTACCTAACTTCTTCCATAGAGTCCTCCAAAAGTGTCCCACAAACTTAGTATCTATGTATGAAACAATACCTACATGCAGCCCATGTAACCTTACAATTTCTGAGAAAAAGAAATTAGCAATATGAGTTGCATCACTAGTTTTCTTACAAGCAATGAAATGAGCCATTTTCAAAAATCTATCCACAACAACATAGATAGAATCATATCCTCTTTGATTCTTTGGCAAACCCAAACAAAAATCCATGTTGACCACATCCCAAGGCCTGTTTGGTATTGGCAATGGTTGATATAACCTAATATTTTGGCGCCTTCCTTTGGCATGTTGACAAATCCTGCATTTCTCAACAAACTTTTTGACATCAATTTGCATTTTTGGCCAATAATAAAGAGCATTCACTTAATTGAATGTCTTATCCTGCCCAAAGTGTCCAAAGAATCCTCCACTATGCTTTTATTTAATCAAATTTTCCCTCATAGAACATTTCAGAATACATATTTTATTGTTTTTGAACATCAAACCTTCTTGAATTAGGTAGTCTAACCATTGAGTTCTATTATAAATCACAGGATTCTGAAAAGCTGCATATATTTATTTAAAATTTGTATCTTCCTTGTACATGTTAATCATTTCTTCAAATCCCCAAACACCAATCTTCAGCTCTTGCATAACCAAATTCACTCATCTCAAAGCATTAACAACTTTATTTGACTTACTGCATGTGTGCTTAATTAACAAAAGTGAAACTATGTAAGTACCCCACCCACTTAGCGTGCTTTTGGCTAGACTTTGGCTGATTATTTATGAACTGTAGTTCATGATTATCATAATGCAAAATAAATTCTTTGGGAAAAAAGTAATGCCTCCATTTCTTTAAAGCTTGAATAATAGCATAGAACTCTTTATCATAGGATGAGTACTTCCGCTTGGCCTCATTCAACTTTTCACTGAAATAAGCTATAGGTCTCTGCTCCCTACTCAATACAGCTCCAATTGCTACCCCGTTAGCATTAGCCTCAACTTGGAAAGTTTTATCAAAGTTTGGTAGGGATTTTTCAGTAATCTTTTTTTCAACAGTTTGAAGTTCCAGTCTCCTACCTTTGTCCACTTAAATGGTTGTTTGTTTTCCTTTATTGTTTCAACTATCGATGCATAGATTTGACTAAATCTTCTTATAAACTTTCTATAAAAACTTGCAAGACCATGAAAACTTCTTACCTCAAATATGCTCCTTGGAGTTGGCCAATTCAAATTGCTTGTATCTCTTCTGGGTCTATCTTCGAACCTTCTTCTGAGACTACAAATCCTAGGTAAACAAGCTCTTTCTTCATGAAACTGCACTTCTTCAAATTTATCAGCAACTTGTCTTTTTGTAAAGTTTTAAAAACCAACTTAAGATGCTTCAAATGCTCTTCTTTACTCTCACCGAAAATTAGGATATCATCATGATAAACTATCACGAATTTTCCAGCATATTCCTTTAAGATCTCATTCATCAGTCTCATAAATGTACTTGGTGCGTTAGTGAGTCCAAAAAGCATCACTAACCATTCATATAACCCACTATTAGTCTTGAATGAAATCATCCATTCATCCCCCTCTCTAACCTTATTTGATGGTATCAACTCTTCAAATCTATCTTAGAAGAATACTTTGACCCACTCAAGCAATCTATCAAATCATCCATACGTGGTAAGGGAAATCTATACCTGATAGTAATATTATTTATTGCTATGGAATCGATGCACATGTGCCATTCACCATCCTTCTTGGGGCTAAGCACTGCTGGTACTACACATGGACTTAGGCTCTCCTTCATTAGTCCTTTATCCAATAACTCCTACACCTATCTCCCAACTTCTTCATTTTCCTGAGGAGTTAGCCTATATGTTGCTTTGTTTGGTGAACTCGCACTAGGTACTAAATCTATGTGATGGCTAGTACTTCTAATTGGTGGCAATGCACTTGGAAATTCATCAACAATAATGTTGGCATAATCATTTAGTAGATTTTTAATTTCCAGAGGCAAATTATTTAAATTAGTAGAAGTCAAAATTACCTTGGGTTTACCCACAACAGCAAAATGCATTTATTTCTCCTTCTTGACTTTTCGCAACAATTCTTTTACACTAATCATCAAAACATTTTCCCCAGCCGTTCCTTTGTCCGCTCCATCGTTCAAAGGTAACAATGTATGCTTCTTCCCATCCTTCTCTAGGGTATATGTGTTGCTCCTACCTTCATGAACAACTTTCCTATAAAACTGCCAAGGTATCCCCATCAATATATGGCACACATCCATTGGCATTACATCACATAATACCACATCTTTATATGTACCAATCTGTATATCTACCTGAAACTGTTCTATCACCAAGAGCTGATCCTTTCTGCAACTAGAACACTTTGTAGGGAGTAGGGTGTACCTTCTTAACCAAACCAAATTTCTCCACCATCTCTGTAGAAACAAGATTGTGAGTGCTCCCACTGTCAATCACAAACTTGCAATATTTCTCTTTAGACTTGCACACAGTCCTGAATATACTTTTCCTCTGAGATGGTTCATTGGATTCCTTTTCTGCCTTTAGCAATACTCTTTTTAACAATTAGGATTCTCCCACCTCAGGTGGCTCTTATTTCCCCATGATTTGAGGGCTTTCTTCTTTCGTCTTAGCTATATTTACATTCCTTGGATTTGTTGGTTTGTTTTGAGGGCAGTCCCATGACCCATGTCCTAATTCTCCACATGTATAACACCGAATTTCCCTTCTTTGGCTTCTACCTCTAGATCCAAATCTTCCTCTACCAAAGTCTCCTCTCTGTGGTGGTCGATTACTGGTCCCTCCTGTTTCATTTTGAGAGTTATGGAATCTTGGTCTAGAAGCTCCTCTTCCTCTTGCTAGATTTTTACCTCTGTTCTTCTGACTTTGCTTCCTCAACAACTTCTCCTCTGCATTCAAAGTTGCTTTGGTAGGCACCTTCAATTGTCTTCAGACTTAGCAGATTGATTTCATATTGTATATCGTATCTCAATCCGTTAATATATCTGTCTACTTTTTCCATGTCATCTTCAACATGTCCTAATCTAATTCTCATCTTATAAAACTCCTCTGTGTACTCTCCAACAATCATCCATTTCTGCCTTAAGTTTTGTAACTGTCCGGAAATATTTAATTGGTAATCTTTGGGCATAAATTTACCTTTCAATTTCTGACCATTTTATCCCACTGCTTAATCTCGAATTTTCCCTTCATTTCTCTGGATATTTGTAGCTCGTCCCACCAGATGGATGCATTGCCCTTCATTCTGGTAGCTACAAATTTCACCTTCTTTTTATCTTTGACCTCTTCATAGTCAAAATACTTATCTAATGCACTAATCCAATCCACCAGCTCTTCCACATTAATGTTTCCTTCATACAGAGGTATTTCTACCTTCGGTCTTCCACTTGCTTTTGCCAACATCTTGAGAATTTTGGTTGTTTCACTTTCTTCCCCTTCTTCTTCCTCAGAAGATTCTTCTTCAGTACTGACATCTCCCTCATCAGGGACTCTTCTCTGGGCAGTTTCCATCACCTCCATTCATGTGTGAAGATGTCTAATTTCTTCAAGTAGTATTGCATTGGCTACAGGTCTTCCCCAACCTATGCCAGCTCCTCCTCTTCTGGGTGGAATATTTTTTGAATTTTTGAGAACAATACTCTAAACCTTGCTGTAATACAAAATGATGGTAGGCAGACCCACCAATACTTTGTTCCAAAAAAACTTCTTTCTCATTTTTTTTTATGAGACAAAGTGATTCTGAGTGAGGTTGGAAAATTCAATTTAGAGATTTTTCCTTGGGTATTTTGTCAAGTTTTATGACTCAAAACTTGGGTGAGGTTGTTCAGGTGAACCGGGCGAGGTCATTCGAGCAAGCCGGGTGACGTCATCGGGTGACTCGGGTTAAGTTGTTCTAGTGAGCCAAGTGAGGTCCTTAGGTGACCCACATGAAGTTGTTTGGGAGAGCCAGATGAGGTTCTTAGGTGACCCGGGCGAAGTCGTTCGGGCAAGCTAGGTGAGGTCGTCGGGCGACCCGGGCGAGGTTGTTCAGGCGACTCGAGCGAGGTCGTTCGGGTGAGCTAGGTCAGGTCATCAGGCGACCCAAGCGAAGTTGTTTGGATGAACCGAGTGAGGTCGTTTGGGCAAACCGAGTGAAGTCATGTGGCGATCTAGGTGAAGTTGTGTGGTGACTCGGGTGAAGTCGTTCGGGTGAAGGCATTCAGGCGGACTCGGGCGAGTCGTGCGAAGCTGACTTGGGTGAGTCGTGTGAAGGCGTGAGTGAACGTATGGATGGGTGGTCGGGTGAGGGCACGTCATGCACGCTGAAATGAAGGTTGGAACCGAAGGTCCTGAAAGAGAGTTGGGTAGGCAGGACTGCATGTGGTCCACCGAACAAAGGTTGGGCAGGATAACACGATTTGGGAAATTGTTGAACAAATGGAGAGCGAGTTGGGTGAAGACGTGCGATGAGGTGAATGAAGGGTTGATGAGTTGTGTGGTGACCATGTGAAGGCGCCAATGAGCTGGGCAACTGATTTTGCTGAAGTTGGAAATTTGGCTAAGTGTAAATTTGGGGTTTCCAAAGATTTAGCTTATACTTTGTAAAAGTGGAAAATTATATATATTGATATCGAGCAGACTCATATTGCAGGGAGTTGCCCCTCCCTTTATACTATTGTGCAATTGTATGTGTTAATTGATGTTGATGATGAATATGTATGGGTTTTCATCTGTATAAAGGATAAACTAATACTTGGTAACGAAAAATAAACTAAGTATGAATGGTCAGGCGTAGTCCATGAACATAAGTATAAAGGATAAACTAATACTTGGTAACGAAAAATAAAGTAAGTATGAATGATCAGGTGTAGTCCATGAACATAAGTATTGGTTAAAAGAAAGTGTTCGATGGTGCAACATCTCGCTATAGTGCGGTTGGAAGATTACCGCCAGTGTAGGGGTATGACAGGTGGTATCAGAGCTGGTGAAGTGCAAAGGGGATTTGTGGAAGAAGCTGATCCCACTGTCACTTCGTGGCAGGTGGTATCAGAGCTGATGATAAGGAAGTTGATCGGGTTGATGATGAAGTGCTAATCCCACTACACTATCATGATGGTTGGTATCAGAGTTGATTCAAGTGGAGTGCAAGCGAAGGAAGCTGATGTTACCGACAGGTGGAATCAAGAGCTGGTTAAGTTTTGCCGAGAACCTGGTGAATGGTAAAGAAGGCTAATGGAAGAGATGGTAAAATAACATATGGTAAGTGAATCTAGCCATGATGCAAGTGAAGCTTTCCGATACAAGGTATTGGAACAGATGAGCAGATGGAGTTCTGAATGGGCTTCAATGAAGGCCAAGAACATGATTATTTGGGAAGGTTATTTGAAGATCAAAGACGAACTTGAAAAACTCAAGGACCAATACGGAGATGTTGCAAATGTGACAATGATGGAGGATGAACTTGAGATTGATCAGGTTGGGCTAGGATCGTGCAGTTTGTAGATATCGACGAATGGGGATACTCACATGGAGGAGCCTCATGATGATGATGTAAGTACTATTGATACTTGTGTTTCACTTGAGCATTTGGTAGATGAACCATATGTAGGGAAGAGCAAAGTCAATTTGCCAATGCAAGGCAACATCTTACCATGGATGTCTATGATGAGACCTTTGTTGGCATTATGGCATAGGTTTGGAGCTATGGCACAGGTGTTGTCCTTGATGGCAACTCTCTTTGGTAACAGATCTTAGTTCAGGCTTTCAAAATGAAGGAAAAGACATATACGCAGGTTCATCTAGACGAAGATGCGTATACACGCGGGTTAGACATTTCAAAGGCGCATATGCGTATACACGCACTTTCATGCAAGGAAAAGTGCATATATGTTGGAAAACTTACTTTTGGTCCGTGGTAGTTAGTGCTTGGTATTTGAACCTATGGTTTTGGACCATGGTACCTCTTCAGAAGAGTTGACCCCATGTATTGGGTTCGTGGTATTGGTTTATTATGGTTTTGGACCATGGTATTGTGGAAGGCCTAAACCTATAAAAGAGGAAGGAGATCATGTGGCAAAGGATCATCTGAATTATCATTGAATATCTGATAAAGTACTAGATCTAGAATACTGGTAATTGGGTTATGGTGCAGATCTGGATCTGAATGAAGGAGGAACCTTAGCGCAAAGAGAAGGATAAGTTCTATTGATGGGTCATAATCTTTAAGCTTGAATGATAGTATCTTTATATGATTTTGATTTGCTATATGTGGTGCTTGCTTGATCTATAAGTCTGGTAATCTGGGTTAATTAGTGTTTGAATATCTGAAAGAGCGAATTATCCTTTATAGATCTGTACGCAGGTTCACTGAAGCGAAGGCGCATATACACGCTGGTTCAGTGAAGTGAAGAAGCATATACGCAGGTTGTTCCAGCAACAGAAGCGTATGTATGCAGGTTTCAGGTTATTAAAGCAACGTATATCTTTTGAGTTGTGATCTAGCTACTTCGTTTATTGCTGTAGTGTTCTGGGTTAAGATTTGGTGTGTGGTTACCGTTACTATGATCTGGGTACAGCCGTCAGAGAAGTGTTTATTTTGATTCAGTTTTGATTGGTGAAAAGGTGATTGGTTTATGCAGAAATTATTGATGTTTGATTGATGTTAATTGTGGATCCAGTCTGAAAATTTATGAAACGTGGTCCCTGAAAGAAAGAGAAGGTTGTAGCCTTCTGTAGGCCGGCACCTACGTACTAGTATCTTGGCTAGTGCAAGAGCTAAGGGGGTTGTAGCTCCCTTCTAGGAGAAGCTGGAAAATGAGAGAGGGTTGTAGCTCTCTGCAGGTTGTAGCCTACGTACTGGTAAAGGACTACACCAGTACAATTGTAAAAAGAAGTTTCTAATTAAAAGAAGATAGAGACGAATTGCAGCAGGTGGTTTTCACCCACATTGGGTTTCCACCTTATATCTTATGTTCTTGTGTGCGATTGTCTTTCTGCTTTGTTTTACTATTTCTGGTTACTAGTTATTTGATTCTCAAACACAGATTAAAAATCAACATCAGAAAGATAAAGTAAATTAAAAAGTTTGCATTGTACACACGGGTTTCCTTCTGCATAGTTGCGTATATACGCGGGTTTAGTTAACTGAAGTAGCGTATATCATTTGATTTTTGAAAAAGAAATATTTGAATTAATATTACTGATTCACCCCCCCTAGTATTATTTCCAACAATTGGTATCAGAGCAGGTCCTTCAGAAGAAGCTTGATGGCTTGAAGGAAGATCCTTCATCATGAGCAACTACGAGAGGGAAGCATCAATCAGGCCACTGATTTTTGATGGGACAAAATTTGTATATTAGAAGGTAAGAGTTACTGCCTATCTTCAATCTCTTGGTACAGAAGTCTGGGATATCATAGAAACAGGGTATACTTGCAACTCCTACAGATCTGGCTGAGAAGAAGAAATGTGAAACAAATGCAAGGGCGGTCAATACTCTATTAGGATGCCTATCTCAATCAGAATTTGTCAAGGTTATGCAGTTTAAATCCATAAAAGAAATATGGGACAAGATTGTACTGAGCTATGAAGGAGATGATCAGGTAAAATGAGCAAAACTTCAAACCCTCAGAATTCAGTATGAAAATCTCAGAATGTACAATGATGAAAGTGTGGCTAATTATTTTCCTCGTGTAGATGAGATTCTTAATTGTATGAAAAACTTGGGTGAAGAAATAAAAGAGGCTGTTGTGGTTGAAAAAGTTCTAAGATCTTTGTCCCCTAGGTTTGAATCCAAAGTTTCTGCAATAGAAGAAAAAGAGAATCTACAAAACCTTAAAATGTCACAGCTGCATGGAATTCTAACTGCTTATGAAATGAGAAAAGGAGGTCCATCAGACAAGAGAGAAACTGCCTTCAAGGCTTCAGGCAAAGGAGAGTACTATGAGTCAGGACACGTGTCAGAAGAAGAAGAGGAATCAAATTTTGTTAGAAATCTCCAATGGGGTGCTGGACGATTCCGAGGTAAGTTACCTTTCAAATGCTTTGCTTGTGGGATAGTCGGTCACTATGCTGCCAAATGTCCTCAAAGGATAAAACTGACAAAGGGAAGGAACCTGTTAGATGGAACAAGAAACAGAATGTAACTAAGAAAAGTTACTACACTCATGAAGATAGTGATGGTATTTCAAATAGTGATGAAGATGAACGAGGTATTAACTGTAAACTTTTAATGGCCTTTGAAGATGATGATTACATGGATGCTATAGATGTGGATGGCTTTTATGAAGAGATTTCTAGACTCAAAACATGTTTAGAAGAAAAGAATGTGATCATTGATACACTGCAATTCCAACTTGATGAAAAAGAAAAATTTCTTGAGAAGTTAGAATGTGAAATTGTTGGCCTTAGAAAAGAAATTGAGAAAACAAAGGCTCTTAATCTTAAATTTGTTAAAGGATCTAAAACTCTGGATGAGATTATCAATATACAACATTCTCCACTAATCAAGACTGGTCTGGGGTATAATGGGGAAGCATCTCAAGCATCCACCTCAAAGCGTTATCTCCATGCAGGAAGGAGGAATAAGCAAAAGCCCAGTGGGGATCACCAGGTAAATCAGGGACGAATTACATCAAGAATAAACAAAGACTACCAGGTAAATCAGGGGCAATCCACCTTAAGGATGAACAGAAGCTACAACCAGCCACAGGTAAAATCTTCTCAATTTACCTCAAGAATGGATGACAATAGAAACTACAATCATTTGGCAGGTAGATTTGATAATCGGAGGAGTTTCTTCAATGGCCAATGTTTCTCTTGCCATAACTTTGGCCACAAAGCAGCTCAATGTGTTGCCTATAAGACAATCATGACTAGAGAAGCTCAAAGACAAAGAAGTATGACTGGAATCACGAAAATAACCTATAACAACTTTTCGGCCCTTGAAAATGAAATTGAATATTATATTTGTAATAACTTCGGTCATGAAGATTTTGAATGCAGGAGCAGGTTTTGGAAGACAACTCAGAAGGAACAAACCTCAAGTGCCAAAACATGGAAAATGAAGGAACCACAACGAGAAAGATGTGGGATAGCTTTATATGCAGAAGGACAAAAAAATCAATGGTACATCAACAGCGGATGTTTGAAGCATATGACAGGTGAAAAAGAAAAACTTGAATCATATAGTGTTTTAGAAAATGGAAAGAAAGTCTCTTTTGGAAATTATACCCCTACAGTCATAAAAGGAAAAGGCACTGCCTAGTTGAAAGAAAAGCTCAAAGCAGGAAATGTTTTGTATGTTGATGGCTTGAAGCATAATATTCTGAGTGCCAGTCAGATGTGCAATCAAGGAACCGAGGTAATATTTCGATCAAATGGATGCAGTGTTCGTAATCTTGATACAGGAAAAATAGTGATCAAAGACAGAATAACTCCAAATAATTATACATATTTGAATAAGGACAACAACAATGCTATTTGAGCAAGGATGATGAACACTGGTTATGGCACCGGAGGTTGGGGCATATAAGATTTTCACAAATAAGGAAAGCATGCAAATACCAGGCAGTACGTGGTCTTCCAGATATGAAAATTCCAGACAACACTATATGCAAATCATGTCGGTTTGGTAAACAAACCAGAACTAACTTCCCTGAGAAGGAAGGATCAGCTAGCAGGCCTCTTGAGCTAGTCCATACAGATGTATGTGGTCCATTTAGGACAAGGTCACCTCGAGGAGAAGAATACTTTATATTATTCATTAACGACTTCTCCACGATGGTTTGGTTAGGACTTATGAAGCACAAAGACAAAGAATTCAAAAGTTCAAATCCTTCAAAGCCTTGGCTGAAGATGAATCAGATCACAAAATTAAGTGCCTCAGGTCCGACAGAGGTGGGGAGTTTACATCAAATGAATTTTTCGATTTCTGTGAAGAACATGGAATAAGAAGGGAATTCTCTACAACTAGGACTCCTCAGTAAAATGGAGTGGTGGAAAGGATGAACAGAACAGTCCAACAAATGGCTCGTGCTATGCTTGATGAGTCTAGAACTCTCGCAACCTTCTGGGGTGAAGCTGCATTTTCTTTGGTTGTTATTATCAACAAAACAAATGTCCGAGTGAACAACACTCAAACTCCTCATGAGCTCTGGTATGGTGAGACTCCTTCGGTAAATCATTTCAAAAATTTCGGAAGAAAATTCTATATTAAGAATAATGATGAACAACTTGGCAAACTTGAACCTAGAGCAGATGAAGGCATTCTCCTTGGTTATTCTCCCCACAGCAAAGCATATAAGTGTTACAATAAAAGACTTGGAAGAATTGTTGACAACATTGATGTAGTGGTTGATGAAAAAGGATACATTCCTAGGCATGTAAATTATGAAAATATCGAAGAGGATGAAGACTACTCTCCAAATTAGACTGATGATGAAGAAGAACCTCAAGAGGCACAAGAGGAATAGATAAGGATAGAAGAGAAGACTCCATCCAGGTATGTTCAGAAGAATAATCCAGAATCTCAAATTTTGGGGCAGAAAGAGGCAGGTATACAAACAAGAAGAACAATTGTAGAAGCCTCAAGCTATTTGGCTTTGCTCTCCTCCACTGAGCCACAAAATGTAAAAGAGGCATGCAAAGATGAATGCCGGGTCAAGGCAATGGATGAAGAAATTGAGCAGATCAAAAAGAACAACACTTGGGAGTTGGTTCTGTTAGCCTCCTGCTGCAGCAGGTATTCATTTTTCATGATTGACATTTTCACTTGCCAAATATGTCATACTTTGCAGGCTGCAGTGTTCCATATTTCCAGAATAGGCCAATGAATATGCCATGAAAGTATCCTGGTCCAAATGCCACTACTGTATTCCATTTTTTATCACAGTTATCAGGCAGTTTTGCATTCAAAGGAGGTACTCAAGCTGGAATTCACTAACCTCCCCTTCTTCTCATTTCCCCAAGTCACTTACTAACATCCCCCAAGAGGTCAAGATCTGCTTGAGCCTCTCAGGTTCATCATCTCCATGACATTCGCCTTGGTAAGGATCTGCCTTACTCAAGGACTGCTGACTCATCATCTGTGAGCCTACTTTTCCCCAACCAAGCCTAAGGTCTCATACCTTAGCGCCCTCTTTTCATCTTCATATTAACTATTAACTTTATTATGTAACTCCCCTATCAGTTTTCCCTTTCCCTATTAAAATCATGTATATAAAACTCCCCTATGTAATAATCCCCTCCTTGGCATTATAGCCATAATTCTACTAAGTCCGGGAAATCACAGTCGATATGGGGATGTCTTTAGCCCATCCGAGACATAACAGGGATTAATCTGACACCTGGCCAGATTAATAACCTCCCCCCCCCAAAAAAGCCCTAAAAAACCTTCAAAAACCCATTTTTTGCACCTTTTTCCTACGTTCTGTGCATAAAATATTAACCCGCGCCGTTTTTTCACATAAAACCCCATTCCCTATGTTTTAACCCACCGCCGCGATATATTCAAAAGGGAATATTCCCGCGAATATCCCCGCCCACTAACCCGCCGTCACTATCCATCTACCGCCAACCGCTAGATCTGGCCCGCCACAGATCTACGGTGGGCGGGCTTTCCTATATGCAACATGCCCGGGCTTTAGCATCCGGGAGTTCGGCGGTTTTTCCATCGTACTCCCACCACGCGTCAAGCTCTAGGGTGTGGCGCAGCCCCCTCCCCCGAAACCACCTTTGCCCATAAGCGGTGCGCCACAAAACTGCTTACCGCTCGTGACATCACATCCCACGTCACCCTCTACCCAGTCACCGCTTGCGTCACCCCCTTTGTCCAGTCACCATGTCGAGTCACCTACCTGTGTGGCCTCCTGCCACGTCACTGCCACGTGTCCTTGCCACGTCATCATCCGTACATGATGACGTCATGCTGACGTCATCCCGCCACGTCTTCTTGCTGACGTCACCCGTCATACAGCGTCACATCATGCTGACGTCATCATTTACCTTTTTGCGCGCAGAGGGGAAAATCGCACTTTGGAGCCCCAGAATTCGATTCTGAGGCAGTTTTTGGGAATCTTCAGGGAATCTTTTCATTCTGCGGCCCCCAGCAAGCTCGAAAGGCGCCGAAAGACCCATTTTTCTTCACGAAGTTTGCTAGAAGGAGCAGATAACAGTTTTGAGAGAAACAGAGGCCGAGCAACGGCCATTAATTTGTGAATAAAACCCACGGCACGTCAGAAGAGCATCAATTTATTGCCAAAGAGTATCAGAAGAAGAAGAAGAGCCAAAGAGTATCAATCAATATTTTTTAGGGGCTCGAGGCAGCTGAACATTGATGAGGCCCCCCAGAAAGTCAAATCAGGAGCCGTAAGCCCATCCTTGCCCTCAAATCACAGTTAAAGCTTTAAATGCATACAGACAGCGAAGGTGCAGAAACCCATACTCATTTATTTCAGAAAACATTGCAGAAAGCCACCAAGGATAGCATCATTTATTCAGTTTTGATACGGCGGCCCTGGGCACAGCCCGAGATATCTTTTGCATTTATTTCTGGATAGAATTAGGTTAAGTAGTCATTTTCTTTATGACCTAATTAGGTCAAGATGTAATAAATGAACTCTGCAGAGACTTTTTTCCCTATATATACCACCCTCTGTATAGTTTTAACGTTGGTCAATTGAGAAGTTCACTAGGGACTCGCTGTGTATACCTAAGTTTTTCCACAATCAAAGATTGCCGAAAGTTTGGAGAGCAAACTGTCTGTTGTGAATGAATGTTTATGGAAATATGAAGATGGAATTCTCGTGCTGCAGCCTGAAGCAATAAGTGCATCTTACCTCTTTTTATTGTTTACCATTATCTAAGTAGCAGGAAGAAAGAATAGCCCAGAATTAGTTTAAATACTCTCTATGCTCAATTTCTGCTATTTCTGTATGTTTTCTTCCGCTTGAATTGGTTATGAATATGAATTCCTTCTGGCTCATGTTTACCCCGATTCACCTGTGTTTGCCAATTATCTAGGGATTCTTAAATGCCCGTAGGTAGCGCCCTGTTATCTTCCCCTGTTAAGCATAATTGAGAGATTCTTAATTGCCTCTCATTACTTAGCATTTCTTTCCATCCCTTTAACCTGAAACATTGTTTCATGCCCAGCTATCTTGCTCCATTTTCCCT
The DNA here is from genome assembly GCA_031772625.1 of Pinus tabuliformis. Classification (NCBI taxonomy): domain Eukaryota; kingdom Viridiplantae; phylum Streptophyta; class Pinopsida; order Pinales; family Pinaceae; genus Pinus; species Pinus tabuliformis. The sequence goes on from CM062816.1 coordinate 1,905,342,800, forward strand.
TACTGTTATTAAGGAAAAGCACCATCATTTTTTCTCCTCGACTCCACGCCCAATGGTTCAAAACCCTTAGACTATGCTCTACCTCTCTATCTGAAAAAATCAATTTTTGCACCAAAACAAAACAAAAACCCTCTGAACTCAAAACCTAGCCTAAAATCCTTTTCAAACAAAGCTAAATCATAAAGAGAGAGCCCTCTTTGATTGCGGGTTGGCTAGAACCTACAGTCCAAAGTTGGTTTGTGGTTACCTCGGCCGTATCCTTTTCTGGAGCTTTAAGGACAACCTGAGTGATAACATAATGGCGACTCTGCTAGGGAACTTCCTTAGATAATTTCACAAAGTTTCACGAAGAAAGTTGGAAAGCTCCGCTATGAGGAACCAAACCTTCACAGCAATTCTTCAAATCTAGTTCTGATCGTTGATGGTGGACAAAGGTCAGACACTCCAAAGTTAATATATCCACCTGGCGACTCCACATCATCCTCATAATAAAGACTCCACTGGAGAGATGAACCCAAAAGAAATGTATGAGCAGATCAGGCTTTTGACCTTGATTTTGATCCAAGAGGTCATGTTCTTTCTCTTCCATAAAATTTTGCTGTACATATTGTTTAAATTTAACTTTTATGCTTTTCCTTTAGAAAATGTTGAAGAAATCCCTCCTTGCACATTGGAACAACAACCTCTCAATGCTGCTGATGCTCACCTCATGGTCAAGAGAGACTCTTCCGTCAAATCCAATCATCCTATCCCTGTTCATACCGAACCCAATCATTTAGCCCCTGTACACAATCCTGTGCCTCGTAAGGTTCCTGATAGATATAAGCCTCTCATTTTGCCTCCCGTGCTTAAACCTTTGCCCAAAAATCATCCTATGTGTCTCCCAAGATTTGATGGAGAGAAAGGAGTGACTGCCCAAAAGCACATTCAGGCTTTTGAAGATTATTTGAACATTTTTGAAGTGGAGGATGAGGATGTTAGTGTTAGGATGTTTGCCCTTTCTTTACAAAGTGAAGTTAGGACTTGGTTTAAAGCATTGCCTGAGGCAAGCATCTCAAATCTCCAACAGTTATTCAAACTCTTCCTTGATAGATGGATGATGAAAGTCAATTTCCTCGTGCTCATAGAAGAATATAATCAGTTAAAAAGGACTCCAACTGAATCTGTTCAGCAATTTTCTGACCGATTCAATCAAGTTTATCATTCTATACCATTGAATATAAGACCTCCCCCTGATTTGGCTCTATTGCATTATCCAACAGCATTTGATCCAGAAATAGAATTTCATTTGAGAGAAAGGAGCCCCTCTACTATGCAACAGATGCAGAACATGGCAGTAGATGTAGAGGTCAATCTGAAAATTAGGGAGAGGAGGTTGAAAGCAGAAAAAGGGGATGAACTTGATATCTTTGTAAAGAAAGCAGAGGAATTAAAGCAGATGTGCACAATAGAAGTTGAATGTTTAGAGCACCAGAACAGATTTGTTTTGCCAAAGGAATGTAATGATATTCATGAACAAACCTACCACAAAACAGATGACATATTCATACCGCCATACATGATGGAGCAGTCTCCTGATATAATGTATGAATATAATAGCTTCTCTTCTTTCAACGGTCTGCCCAAATATGATCAGTATGATGATGATTATGAAACTAACGACCAAATCAGCTTCGCAGAGGAATCAGAGCCTATTTTGGCAGAAAGCACAGTTCAGGATCAGCTGCCTGAACACAAAGATCAGAATGCCCATCTCAGCTATGAAGAAAAGGAAGAAAACGCAGAGTGTGTTGATTTCAGTGAAGGAACCTTACCTTTCTGTTTTGAATCTTTTCAATTTATTAAAGAGAACTATCATGCAATTAATAAGCAAGTATCAGCAAGGGTTAATATTGACCGTCGGGAGGATGGTCAAATCATTGTTCAAAATGTATTGCCTCTAATTTTGCAAACCCAAAGAGCCATCGAATATCAGATTGAGGAAGACTTGGAAGCAGTAGCATATGATCAAATGATCCAAGTGGATCCCCTGCCTCTTTGTTTTCAACCATCTGAGTTATTTGAAGAAGAGGAGCGGCCTGCGCAAATTAGTCAAGTCCTATTCGAGCCAGATTGTAAATTGCAAGCACCTCTACAAGTTTTGAATGACCTATCTGCTGGTAGGCAGAATGATGAAAGAGATCAGCGCTTTTCTCCATTAGCAGGCTGCAAAGCTCAAAATCAAGTTGTTGATGATTCCCCAATTTCAAAGCATGATAGCTATCCCAAACTTTTGTACAGTTCTTCAAGTCAGTCCAGCAATAATGTATATATGATACAGGACCCTTTTGTACAGTTTCTTGTTTCAGCAAAGAAGGTCAGCAACTTCCTGATCTTCTCAAAGATTAATAAAGCCATATCAGATTGCAAGATCTCCATTTCAGGTAACAGCAAGCACAAGCAGCAGGGGCCAATCATGTTTATAATGCTTAAGTGGCTGCATTGGCTATTTCATTTCACCTAACGGCAAAGTAAGTGCTGGTTAGGGTAGGTAGGTAGGATTAATAAGGCAACCGGCCAAGAAAATTTTGCAGAATACAACAGCAATTGAATACAAGGCAGTCTGACCTACTGTTCTTGACTTTTCTCAAGGAAAAGCCATCCCCAAGTGGAGCCACTGTTAGCCTCCTGCTGTAGCAGGTATTCATTTTTCATGATTGACATTTTCACATGCCAAATATGTCATACTTTGCAGGCTGCAGTGTTCCATATTTCCAGAACAGGCCAATGAAGATGCCATGAAAGTATCCTGGTCCAAATGCCACTGCTGTATTCCATTTTTTATCACAGTTATTAGGCAGTTTTGCATTCAAAGGAGGTACTCAAGCTAGAATTCACTAACCTCCCCTTCTTCTCATTTCCCCCAAGTCACTTACTAACATCCCCCAAGAGGTCAAGATCTGCTTGAGCCTCTCAGGTTCATCATCTGCATGACATTCGCCTTGGTAAGGATCTGCCTTACTCAAGGACTGCTCACTCATCATCTGTGAGCCTACTTTTCCCCAACCAAGCCTAAGGTCTCATACCTTAGCGCCCTCTTTGCATCTTCATATTAACTATTAACTTTATTATGTAACTCCCCTATCAGTTTTCCCTTTCCCTATTAAAATCATGTATATAAAACTCCCCTATGTAAATATCCCCTCCCTGGCATTATAGCCATAATTCTACTAAGTCCGGGAAATCACAGTCCATCTGGGGCTGTCTTTAGCCCATCCGAGTCATAACAGGGATTAATCTGACACCTGGCCAGATTAATAACCTCCCCCCCCAAAAAACCCCTAAAAAACCTTCAAAAACCCATTTTTTGCACCTTTTTCCTATGTTTTGTGCATAAAATATTAACCCGCACCATTTTTTGACATAAAAATCCATTCCCTATGTTTTAACCCACCACCGCGATATATTCAAAAGGGAATATTCCCGCGAATATCCCCACCCACTAACCCGCCGTCACTATCCATCTACCGCCAACCGCTAGATCTGGCCCGCCACAGATCTACGGTGGGCGGGCTTTCCTATATGCAACACGCCCGGGCTTTAGCGTCCGGGAGTTCGACGGTTCTGCCGTCGTACTCCCGCCACGCGTCAAGCTCTGGGGTGTGGCGGAGCCCCCTCCCTCGAAACCGCCTTTGCCCATAAGCGATGCGCCACAAAACTGCTTACCGCCCGTGACATCACATCCCACGTCACCCTCTACCCAGTCACCACTTGCGTCACCCCCTTTGCCCAGTCACCATGTCGAGTCACCTGCCTGCGTGGCCTCCTGCCACGTCACTGCCACGTGTCCCTGCCACGTCATCATCCGTACATGATGACGTCATGCTGACGTCATCCCGCCACGTCGTCTTGCTGACGTCATGCTGACATCACCCGCCGTACAGCGTCACGTCATGCTGACGTCATCATCAACCTTTTTTGCGCGCAGAGGCGAAAATCGCACTTCGGAGCCCCGGAATCCGATTCTGAGGCAGTTTTTGATGAGCGATTTGCGCCTAGCGCAAATCACACTAGATTTTTTGGGCCTGAATGGGGAATCTTCAGGGAATCGTTTCATTCTGCGGCCCCCAGCAAGCCCGAAAGGCGCCGAAAGACCCATTTTTCTACGCGAAGTTTGCCAGAAGGAGCAGATAACAATTTTGAGAGAAACAGAGGCCGAGCAGCAGCCATTAATTTGTGAATAAAACCCACGGCACGTCAGAATAGCATCAATTTATTGCCAAAGAGTATCAGTCAAGATGTTTTAGGGGCTCGAGGCAGCTGAACATTGATGAGGTCCCCCAGAAAGTCAAATCAGGAGGCGTAAGCCCATCCTTGCCCTCAAATCACAGTTAAAGCTTTAAATGCATACAGACACCGAAGGTGTAGAAACCCATACTCATTTATTTCAGAAAACACTGCAGCAAGCCACCAAGGACAGCATCATTTATTCAGTTTTGATACGGCGGCCCTGGGCATAGCCCGAGATATCTTTTGCATTTATTTCTGGATAGAATTAGGTTAAGTAGTCATTTTTCTTTATGACCTAATTAGGTCAAGATGTAATAAATGAACTCTGCAGAGAGTTTTTTCCCTATATATACCACCCTCTGTATAGTTTTAACGTTGGTCAATTGAGAAGTTCACTAGGGACTCGCTGTGTATACCTAAGTTTTTCCATAATCAAAGATTGCCGAAAGTTTGGAGAGCAAACTGTCTATTATGAATGAATGTTTATGGAAATATGAAGATGGAATTCTCATGTTGCAGCCTGAAGCAATAAGTGCATCTTACCTTTGTTTATTGTTTACCATTATCTAAGTAGCAGGAAGAAAGAATAGCCTAGAATTAGTTTAAATACTCTCTATGCTCAATTTCTGCTATTTCTGTATGTTTTCTTCTGCTTGAATTGGTTATGAATATGAATTCCTTCTGGCTCATGTTTACCCCGATTCACCTGTGTTTGCCAATTATCTAGGGATTCTTAAATGCCCGTAGGTAGTGCCCTGTTATCTTCCCCTGTTAAGCATAATTGAGAGATTCTTAATTTCCTCTCATTACTTAGCATTTCTTTCCATCCCTTTAACCTAAAACATTGTTTCATGCCCAGCTATCTTGCTCCATTTTCCCTTACTGTTATTAAGGAAAAGAACCAGCAGTTTTTCTCCTCGACTCCACACCCAATGGTTCGAAACCCTTAGACTATGCTCTGCCTCTCTATCTGAAAAAATCAATTTTCCCACCAAAACAAAACAAAAACCCTCTGAACTCAAAACGTAGCCTAAAATCCTTTTCAAACAAAGCTAAATCATAAAGAGAGAGCCCTCTCTGATTGCGGGTTAGCTAGAACCTGCAGTCCAAAGTTGGTTTGTGGTTACCTCGGCCGTATCCTTTTCTGGAGCTTTAAGGACAACCTGAGTGATAACAGGTTCCTAGACCAAAAGATAAGAATGTCATAGGGACAAAATGGATCTTTAAAAATAAGTTGAATGAAAATGGAGAATAATCAGAAACAAGGCCAGACTTTGTGTAAAGGGTATACTCAACAAGAAGGAATAGACATTGAAGAAACTTTTGCTCCTGTTGCTAGACTTGAGGCCATCCGAATGTTCCTTGCTCTCTCAAGCTTTTAGAAGTTCAAAGTATTTCAAATGGACATGAAATCAGCCTTTCTGAATGGAGACTTAGAAGAAGAAGTGTACATTGAGCAACCAGATGGTTTCATTCTTGGGACTGATCCAAATCTTGTATGTAGACTAAAAAAGGCTCTCTATGGTCTTAAACAGGCTCCAAGAGCTTGGTACTACCGTTTGGACAAATATCTTCATCAAAAAGTTTTTTCAAAAGGATCAGCAGATAGCAATCTCTATAAAAATTGGAAATGACAAATTGCTAATACTTGTTGTGTATGTAGATAATATTATCTTTGGTAGCAATGAAGAAGCTATGAGTCAAAGCTTTGCCTTGGTGATGCAGAAAGAATTCGAAATGTCCTTGCTTGGAGAACTTACATACTTTCTTGGATTGCAAATCCAACAAAATGAAGGTGGTATCTTCTTGTCTCAAACCAAGTACCTCAAGCAGATCTTGAAGAAGTATGGCATGGAAGATTCGAAACCAGTATGTACCCCTATGGTTATAGGATGTAGTCTCAATGCAAATGATGAATCAGTAGCAGTACATCAACTAACCTATAGATCTGTGATTGGAAGTCTACTTTATTTGACAGGTACCAGACTAGACATCATGCATGCAGTGGGAATAGTTGGAATATTTCAGGCAAATCCAAAGGAAACTCATATTCAGGCAGTGAAGAGAATTTTCAAGTATCTTCAAGGAACTCAAAACTATGGCTTATGGTATCCTAGAGATACAGATCTCACTCTTCATGCTTATACAGATGCAGATTGGGCTGGAAGTGTGGATGACAGGAAGAGCACAAGTGGTGGTGCATTCTTTATGGGTTCCAGATTAGTATCTTGGTTCAGAAAGAAACATAGTTCGATTACTTTATCTACAACTGAAGAAGAATATGTGGCTACTGCATCTTGTTGCACTCAACTTCTTTGGATGATGCAAACCTTGCAAGACTTCCAAATCACTTTTACACCACCTATCTCCATCTTATGTGATAATACAAGTGTAATCAGCATTTCAAAGAACCCAGTCATGCATTCAAAGACCAAGCACATACCGATCAAGTATTGCTTTCTCCTAGAACAAGTGTTGGAACAAAAGGTCAAATTGGAGTATGTTCCTTCTAAGGAACAAGTTGCTGATATTCTCACCAAACCACTGCCCAGGGAGACATTTGAATACCTCATATAGAAGCTGGGAGTAGTTGATGCACCATCATGCTGTTAAAACTTGTCTGTTTTAGAGAAGAATGGGTGTACACGAGTTGCCTGAGGAGGATCTGCGTACATACACCGGTTTGTGCAGAGACAGTCGCGTATATGGAGGTTTGATGGATATCAGTAGGGACAGGCTCTGGTTGAAGATATTCTGATATGGGTCTGTCAAAGACCATCCAACAAAGGTTCAGGGGGAGCAAATAATCTTCTAATAATGCATTGTTGGCATTATCTTAGAAGCTTTTGGTTCTAGTTCACAACTGTTGTTGGTTTAAGGTGGAATAGAGGCAGAGGGAGAACATAAGGACATCTTGGTGGTGATTGATAGATGCTGTTGCTATCAGTTATTGGTGACTTTCATAAGTCTTGTTCTAAATTTCTCGTCTCTATGTCATGTATCTCTTTCGTGGTATCTCTTTTATGGTGTCAAGGTCATGTAACGACCTATTTTGGTTTCCCCACTATGCCTGGGATGAACATGTAATGAACTTGGTTGTCACATGTAAATGTCTGATGTATCCCCACTTGGTTGAGTGGATGATCCCCACTTGGTTGAGTGGATGATCCCCTCTTTTATGATGTATAAGTCATGGTTCTTCTTGAAAAACAACTTTTGCAGATCTTGCCTACAGTCAGGGGGAGCATGGTCAGCACAGCAGGGTAGAAATTTGAGCATGTACTTAGGGGGAGCACAACCATTTTCCCTTGATGACAAAGGGGGAGAATGACTTTGAGGATTTTGGGTTGCCATCAAGTCCAAAGGGGGAGATTGTTGGCATTATGGCATAAGTTTGGAGCTATGGCATAGGTGTTGTCCTTGATAGCAACTCTCTTTGGTAGCAGATCTCAGTTCAAGCTTTTAGAATGAAGGAAAAGACATATACGTAGGTTCATCTAGATGAATACGCGTATACATGCAGGTTAGACATTTCAAAGGTGTGTATGCATATACACGCACTTTCATGCAAGGAAAAGCGCGTATATGTTGGAAAACTTACTTTTGGTCCGTGGTAGTTAGTCCTTGGTATTTGAACCTATGGTTTTGGACCATGGTACCTCGTCAGAAGTGTTGACCCCATGTATTGGGTCCATGGTATTGGTTTATTATGGTTTTGGACCGTGGTATTGTGGAAGGCCTAAACCTATAAAAGAGGAAGGAGATAATGTGGCAAAGGATCATCTGAATTATCATTGAATATCTGATAAAGTACTAGATCTGGAATACTGGTAATTGGGTTATGGTGCAGATCTAGATTTGAATGAAGGAGGAACCTTAGCGCAAAGAGAAGGATAAGTTCTATTGATGGGTCATAATCTTTAAGCTTGAATGATGGTATTTTTTTATGATTTTGATCTGCTATATGTGGCGCTTGCCTGATCTATAAGTCTGATAATCTGGTTTAATTAGTGTTTGAATATCTGAAAGAGTGAATTATCCTTTATAGATCTCTATGCAGGTTCAGTGAAACGAAGGCTCATATACACGCTGGTTCAGTGAAGCGAAGAAGCGTATACGCAGGTTGTTCCGGCAACAGAAGCGTATGTACGCAGGTTTCAGGTTATTAAAGCAGCATATATCTTTTGAGTTGTGATCTAGCTGCTTCGGTTTATTGCTGCAATGTTTTGGGTTCAGATTTGGTGTGTGGTTACTGTTACTATGATTTGGGTACAGTCGTTAGAGAAGTGTTTATTTTGATTCAGTTTTGATTGGTGAAAAGGTGATTGGTTGATGCAGAAATTCTTGATTTTTGATTGATGTTAATTGTGGATCCAGTCTAAAAATATATTAAACGTGGTCCCTGAAAGAAAGAGAAGGTTGTAGCGTTCTATAGGCCAAAACCTACGTACTAATATCTTGGCCAGTGCAAGAGCTAAGGGGGTTGTAGCTCCCTTCCAGGAGAAGCTAGAAAACAAGAGAGGGTTGTAGCTCTCTGTAGGTTGCAGCCTGCATACTGGTAAAGGACTGCACCAGTACAATTGTAAAAATAAGTTTCTAATTAAAAGAAGATAGAGATGAATTGCAGTAGGTGGTTTTCACCCACATTGGGTTTCCACCTTATATCTTGTGTTCTTGTGTGCAATTGTCTTTCTACTCTGTTTTACTATTTCTGGTTACTGGTTATTTGATTCTCAAACACAGATTAACAATCAACATCAGAAAGATAAAGTAAATTAAAAAGTTTTCATTGTATACGCGGGTTTCCTTCTACATAGTTGTGTATATACGCGGGTTTAATTAATTGAAGTAGCATATATCATTTGATTTTTTGTAAAAGAAATATTTGACTTGATAATACTGATTGACCTCCCCTCTCAGTATTATTTCCAACAACCTTGTATGGAGAAGCAAGGATTGTTAACTATTGTAGGACTTGTTTGGGGTTGTTTGTGACCTTATGGAAGAAGGTACAAAGGCCCATGACAAGGGAGGAACATGATGATCATTGTAGAGGAATGGGTCATGCTTTAGCCACATGGAGAATTGGCTAAGTGTCCGGCATGACTCATGGGCATATTGAAGGGCACACACTTGAGGTATGGTGATACTTGGGTGGAATTCTCATGGCCGAGACCAAGAGCAAGTCTTGGTGGAACCTTTAGTAGGGGAGCTATGATGGAGAGACTCATGTGATGATGATATGTTTGGGTGACCGAGTTGACTAGACCTAAGATTTCAAACTTCGATGGGTATGGCCAATTGTTGTGATGGATCTACTTGGTTGGAAAGCATGGGAAACTTAGTCATGGACACCAGGTTGGAAACATGGAGCATGGCAGTCTTATGCATGAACATTATGTAGGAGCACTTGTAGAGGTGTCACCTATGGGCATCCAATGAGGGGTGCCAAGGCAGGGATGTTGTGCAGGTGGATTTGCTGATGTGACATGGAGGTGTTTTACTTATGAGCTGATGGAGAGTTTGTGCACTCTTGTACAACAAGGCCGCAGACTTGGATGGAGTTGTGAGTAGACTATGGAGCATTCCTACTACATGGAGAGCTGAGGCATCTTGCAGAGACCTTTGGGGTGAGATTTGTATGCTTGCTAAGTGTTGGTTGGAGATGATTCATGGAGCTCATGATGACATGAGATTGTTGTGACTTGGGGGACTTCACTTATGGTGGACTTGGAGGATCTGATGCATTGAGGAGCTGAGGTCAGAGACTTTGATGTAGGATGGGGTGCATACTTTCAAGTACTTGTATGGGTGTGGCTTGAAAGAGTGACATGATGAGGAGGATCGATATGAGACACTTTAGAGTGATGGAGTTACAATGATGATGATGCTTTGGTGGCAACACTTGGGCATGGGTTGAGCCTAGACTTAACCACTTTTGACACATGGGAGTTGATTGATCTATGATCATGGGCAGCACATGGATAATTGAGACAAGTATATACTTGTTTCTATGGTAGACATGAGGGATGGCACATTATAGATATGATGGAGGTAGCTTCATGGACTGTGATGTGGCACATCGAGAGTCGGAGTTTGATGAGATGATCTATTCACTTTGAGGAGATGGATGTTTTGTAGATAAATGGTGATGTTGGGATAGATGCGACCGATTTCATGCAGCACATTGACACCAAACATCCTGGACAACATGTTGAGATGAGGACTACTTCGTGGACCTGAGCATGGCTTAATTATATGGAGATGGATTCTTGATCGAGTTGAGGATGTGATGGGATGTTCTGAGAAACAACTGATGATGGCATGAGGATGTTCACTCTCATGGTTTGAGCATGATAGTTGGAATGATCACCCCACTAGTTCAAACATGGGGACGCGTAGTGTGCAGAGATGTGTTAGCATTTGTTGGAGTATCATGGCAGCAGTTCACATGATGACAATACATGATGGAGTCGACACGATATGTTGTAGGAAGCATGTAGCTTAAGATGGAGGGGCCAGCCTTCCACGATGGAGAGAAACATGTGGAGATTGCAATGAGATGGTTGATGATCATGGATTGAGATGATGGGGTGTATACCTTGGTATGGATATCTTGGTGATAGATGGTTGCTAGGATGAGACATTTTCGAGGACAACAATGACTTCAAGCTGGGGAGTGTCACACCCCTAGGCCTATGGTAGTATTTCAACCATACTTGGCAAGGTGCGGCACCACTGAACACTTTCTTTTCACCAATACTTATGCTCATGGACTAGGCCTAACCACTTGTCCTACTTAGTTTGTGTTTCTCAACCAAGTAATAATTATGTTTCCTTTATACCAATGAACAACCATACACATTCATTATCATAAACAATTATACATGAAGAACACAATTGCACAGTATAAAGGGAGGGGAAACTCCCTGAACAATGAGTCTACCTGATATCAATATATTATTCAACTTTAAAATGTTTACAAAGCTTTACAAGTATACTTGGAAACACCAAGTTTCATACTTAGCCAATTTTACAACTTTGTCACACCTCCGTGTGATAACTAAGATCCTTTGCCCAAGTTGGGCGGGCATACCCTCACACTAGATGCCAACCAAACTTCACAACTGAACCTTTGCACGATAGGCGGGTGACCTCACCCGAGTCACCCTTCGTTTATCTCCGCACAGTGGGTGGGCAACCTCACCCAAGTCCCCTCTCCACCTACCAGTTGTGTTTGCACGAAGGGCGGGTGCTCACCCGAGCCACCCAAGAACCCGTGCCAACCAAATGTTGGTGCTTCTATCCATGCAGCACATCTTCACCTTCCTTCCAAGAACTCGTGCTACCTTAAGGAGCTGCCCAAGGTCGGGCACATAAGATTTGCACCTTCACCTTTGCTGCGGCTCTTTACCTTTCACACTTCTTGCATGAAGACTTGTGAAAACTTGAGCGGTTGTCAAATGAATCTCCAACTTGCCAATATATATGCTGCATGCATGGTTAACAAACTCCATGGCTGACCTGCATTATATTTCCACCGACGCCATTTCCCTTGGTTCTTCATATGGTTGGCTTCATTCGCCAACGCCCTTAGCCAACATTTCTTCACCGTCGGCTTACTTCATGAATGCCCACACTGTTCATTATATAAACACATGACCTGCTCCTCACTTGTACGCATGCATGGTCCCAAGTGTTTTCTCTGCCATGTTTTGTTAACTCGTCCAATCGCATGCTTGTTTGCCTCCAAACTCATCGCACGTCTTGGTAGTGATGCCTTTGGACCGCAGGTGCTTACATCCTCCCCCACTTGAAATCATTGTCGTCCTCGACAATATCTTGTCCCGACAACCATCTGTCACCAAGATATCCATATCAAGGCATACACCCCACCGGTATGTCATACATCGGAAATCATCTCAATCCATGACCATCAGCCATCTCGTCGCAAACTCCACATGCTGCTCTCCATTGTGGAAGGCTAGCCCCTCCATCTCAAGCTACATGCTTCCTGCAACATCTCGTGTCGACCTCATCATGTGTCATCCTCGTGTGAACTGCTGCCATGATACTCCAACATAATGCTGACGCATCTTTGTACACTTTTGGACCCCATGTTCTGAGCTAGTCGAGTGATTAGTCCAACTGTCTACTGAAACCATGAGATTGAACATCCTCATGCCATCATCAGTCGTTTCTCAGAACATTCTGTCACATCCTCAACATGATCAAGAATCCATCTCCATATAAGTGTAAGCCATGCTCAGGTCCACGAAGTAGTCCTCATCTCATCTGCAACATGTTGTCCATGATGTTTGGTGTCAATGTGCTACATGAAATCAGCCACATCTATTCCAACATGATCATCCATCTACAAAACATCCATCTCCTCAAAATCAAGAGATATTCTCATCAACCTCTAACTCTTGATGTGCCACATCCAGGTCCATGAAGCAACCTCCATCATATTTGTATGTGCCATCCCTCAAGTCTAACATAGAAATAAGTATACACCTACCTCATCTATCCATGTGCTGCCCATGATCATAGATCAATCAGCTCCCATGTGTCAAAGGAGGTTAAGTCTCAACTCAACCCATGCCCAAGTGTTGCCACCAAGGCATCATCATCATTGTAACTCCATCACTTCAAAGTGTCTCATATCAATCCTCCACATCAAGTCACTCTTTCAACCCACACCTATGCATGTACTTGAAAGTATGCATCCCATCCTGCATCAAAGTCTTTGACCTCAGCTCCTCAATGCATCAAATCCTCCAAGACCACCATATATGAAGTCTCAAAAAGTCACAACCTCATGTCATCATGAGCTCCATAAGCCATCCCCATCCAACATTCTAGCAAGAATAAAAGTCTCGGTCGAAAGGTCTCTGCAAGATGCCTCAACTCTCCATGTAGTAAGAATGCTCCATACTCTGCTCACAACTCCATCCAATTCCATGGCCTTGTTGTGCATAAGTGCACAACCTCTCCATTAGCTCATAAGTAAAACATCTCCATGTCACACCAGCAAAACTACCTGAACAATATCCCTGCCTTGGTACTCCTCATTGGATGCCCATAAGTGACACCTCTACAAGTGCTCCTGCACAATGTACCTGCATAGACTGCCATGCTCCATGTCTCCAACCTGATGTCCATGACTAAGTTGCCCATGTAGTCAACCAAGTAGACCCATCACAATAATTGGTCATCCTCATCCAAGTCTGCAATCTTCGATGTAGTGAACTTGGTCACCCAACCATATCATCATCAAATGAGTCTCTCCATCATAGCTCCCCCACTAAAGGTTCCACCAAGACTTGCTCTTGGTCTCAGCCATGAGAAGTCCACCCAAGTATCATCATATCCAAGTGTGTGCCCTCCAATCTGTCCATGAGTCATGCCAGGCACTTAGCCAATTCTCTATGTGGCTAAAGCATGTGCCCTCCAATCTGTCCATGAGTCATGTCGGGCACTTAGCCAATTCTCTATGTGGCTAAAGCATGACCCAATCCTCCGCAATGACCATCATGTTCCTCCCTTGTCACGGGCCTTTGCACCTTCTACCACAAGGTCACAAACAACCCCAACAAGTCCTGCAGTAGTTAAAAATCCTTGATTCTCCATACAAGGTTTCATCATAGACATCCATGGTAAGATGCTCCCCTGCATCGACAAACTAGCTTTGCCCTTCCCTACATACAGTCCATCTACCAAATGCTCAAATGAAACACAAGTATCAATAGTACTTACATCATCATCATGAGGCTCCTCCATGTGAGTATCCCCATCCATCCATGTCTGTAAATCACATAATCCTGGTCCAACTTGATCAACCTCAAGTTTATCCTCCATCGTTGTCACATCTGCAACATCCTCAATCATCACGACTTCCTCTTCGTGGTTAGCACAATCTGCAACTTCATCTTGCTCCATTGTCCAACCAAGTTGAAGAAGCTCATCTTCAACATTCTTTTCCAAGACTTCAAGCTTATCTTGAATCCAAGGATTCTCTTCTTTCATCCACTTCAACTTGTATAGGGTAAGAAAGAGCTTTCCTTCGCATTCTTCCAAACCTACCATGCCTTATCATTCAGCTTGGCCCAAGCACTAAGCTTCTCCTCTGCTAAAGCTATTTCACCATTCACCAGCTTCAACAAGTTCCCTGCAACCATGAACCAACTCTTGTTCCACTTGTATGTGAAACCAACTTCCTTCACCTGCAAGTACCTTCTTCCACTGTCATCAACTGACAAGTGCATCCACACCTGCACTTTGTCATGAGAAACCTTGCTGTAATACCAACTGTCATGCCCCTAGGTCTATGGTAGTATTTCAACCATACTTGGCGAGGTGTTGCACCGCCGAAAACTTTCTTTTCACCAATACTTATGTTCGTGGACTACTTAGTTTGTGTTTCTCAACCAAGTAATTATTATATTTCCTTTATACGAATGAACACCCATACACATTCATTATCATCAGCAATTATACATGAAGAACACAATTTAACAGTATAAAGGGAGAGGCAACTCCCTGAACAATGAGTCTGCTCGATATCAATATATTATTCAACTTTACAATGTTTACAAAGCTTTACAAGTATACTTGGAAACACCAAGTTTCATACTTAGCCAATTTTACAACTTTGTCACACCTCCGTGTGATAACCAAGATCCTTTGCCCAAGTTAGGTGAGCGCACCCTCACATGATCTGCCAACCAAACTTCACAACTGAACCTTTGCATGATGGGCAGGCGACCTCACCCAAGTCACGCTTCATTTATCTCTACACGGTGGGTGGGAGACCTCACCCAAGTCCCCTCTCTACCTCCGCGTTGTCTTCGCACGACGGGCAGGTACTCACGTGAGCCACCCAAGACCCTGTGCCAACCAAATGCCCGACGCTTCTATCCATGTACCGTGCCTTCGCCTTCCTTCCAAGAACTCGTGCTACCTTAAGGAGTTGCCCAAGGTTGGGCACATAAGATCTGCACCTTCACCTTTACTATGGCTCTTTACCTTTCGCACTTCTTGCGTGAAGACTTGTGAATGTTTGAGCAGTTGTCAAATGAATCTCCAACTCGCCAATATATATGCTGCGCGCATGGTTAACCAACTCCATGGCTAACCTGCATTATATTTCCATCGACACCCTTTCCCTTGGTTCTTCATACAGTTGGCTTCATCTGTCAAGACCCTCAACCAACATTTCTTCACCGTCAGCTTACTTCATGAACACCCATGCTGTTCATTATATAAACACATGACTTGCTCTTCACTTGTACGCACACATGCTCCCAAGTGTTTGCTCTGCCACGCTTTGTTAACTCGTCCAAACGCTTGCTTGTTTGCCTCCAAACTCATCGCACGTATTGGTTGTGATGTCTTTGGACCACAGGTCCTTACAGGGAGGATGTAAGGACCTGTGGCCTGGGTCACCTTCACCATGTGAAGGACGGGTGAGGAGCTTGTCCAAAATGTGAAGTGAAACAACTGGAGATGAATTTATAAGGCGTTGGGCGAGCGATGAGGGGGTGGTCCCACGAGTTGGGCGGGTCGACCCACCTCATGGGCGAGAGTTCATATTATGAACAAGTCAGTTGGGCGTTTGGTGTGGGTCATCCAGGTGACACAACCCACCACCCGCTCGTATATATTGATGGACGGTTTGTGGAGGCAAACCATCATTCCACCACACAGTTCTTCTACAAGTTGGTTGGAGTGCGAAGTTGGACGCAGGTATAGAAGTGAAAAGGGTGCAGGAGATGTGCCCGCACTTCTAGCAAAGCGTTCAGGCAAGAATTATTTGACAAAGCTCGCATGAGGTCATTGGGCAGAAAAATCACGTGAGGTCGTTAGGCAGAAAACTCGGGTGAGGTCGTTCGGGTGAACCAGGCAAGGTCATTCGAGCGAGCCAGGTGAGGTCGTCGGGCGACCCAGGTGAAGTTGTTCAAGTGAGCCGGGTGAGGTTGTCGGGCGACCCGGGCGAAGTCGTTCAGGAGAGTCAGGTAAGGTCATCGGGTGACTCGGGTGAAGTCATTCGGGCGAGCCAGATGAGGTCGTCGGGCGACCTGGGTGAAGTCATTCGGGCGATCCAGGTGAGGCCGTTCGGGTGAACCGGGTGAAGTCGTGTGGTGACTCGGGTGAAGTCATGTGGTGACTCGAGTGAAGTTGTTCGAGTGAACGAGTTCAGGTGAAGGCGTTCAGGCAGAATCGGGCGAGTCGTACGAAGGTGACTTGGGTGAGTCGTGCGAAGGCGCGGGTGAACATGCAGATGGGTGGTCGGGCTAGGGCACGTTGTGCACGCCGAAATGAAGGTTGGAATCGAAGGTCGTGAATGAAAGTTGGGTAGGCTGGACTGCATGTGGTCCACCGAATGAAGGTCGGGCATGATAGCACGATTTAGGCACTTGTTGAACAAAGGGAGAGCGAGTTGGGTGAAGACGTACGACGAGGTGAACGAAGGGTTGGTGAGTCATGTGGCAACCGTGCGAAGGCGCCGACGAGCTGGGAAACCAAGTTTTCCGAAGTTGGAAATTTGGCTAAGTGTAAATTTGGGGTTTCCCAAGATTTAGCTTATAATTTGTAAAAGTGGAAAATTATATATATTGATATTGGGCAGACTCATATTGTAGGGAGTCACCCCTCCCTTTATATTGTTGTGCAATTGTATGTCTTAATTGCCATTGATGATGAATATGTATGGGTTTTCATCTGTATAAAGGATAAACTAATACTTAGTAATGAAAAATAAACTAAGTATGAATGGTCAGGAGTAGTCCATGAACATACGTATTGGTGAAAAGAAAGTGTTTGGTGGTGTTGCACCTCGCTATAGTGCAGTTGGAAGATTATTGCCAGTGTAGGGGCATGACACTTTATCTCCCACACAGTCTTTCCATCTTAGGCACAACCCATGATGTGACCTTTCTATTCCCACATGACCTTTCTATTCTAGGCATGACCAACGGCGCGACCCTTCTCTGACTGAAGGTTTTGGTTTTCTCGGAGTGATTTTAGGCAAGAAAAAACATAGAAATTCAAGAATTCTTTAGATCTATCATGGAGAAAACATGAAATTAGGATAAATAATCATAGCAATGAGACGATCTGTAGATCAATCTCATTTGGATGCAAAATTTCGAATGATAGACAATTTGTTGGATATCAATCTACATGATTCCACCATTAAACTACAACAAAATGATTTTTCATCAATTGAAGAAAACAATTTCTTGACATAAGATGATATCAGATACACCATGAAACTCCACTAAATCAATTATGAAAATAAAAATCACTACATAGAAAATTGTTCTGGCCCTTATTGAACTAATCTACATTAAGCTTCTCCCAAAAAAAATGAGCTTCTCTTTTTTAGTGATCCTCTCTAAATTCAAATTTCTCAAACAACCTAATTCATATGTAATTGGCCTGACACACACCTAAGGTAACAAACTCTATCACTTCACTCCTAATCTGGGCACTCCAATAAGTTTAACAAACAAATAATAAATAAGAGAATTTAAGAGGTCCAACCCTCTTTAGTAAATAATTTTGACCGGTGAGTTCAATGGTAATTTATCTCATTTGATGCTCCTACATGTTATGAAACCAGCTCAAGAAAAGATAGAAAAGAAAGATCAACGCCTTAGAATTCAGCCTCTTTGAGGGGGCAACCTCCTTTACATTACATAAATGAACAATTCTTTGATGATACAAATGACAAAACCTCCTTTCTATATATAGGAGTCTAAGGAGTCACAATATAATCTAGCCGACCTAACAATAATAATATAAAGCCACAAAAATAACAATAGAGGGATTCTATGGGGCACAAAAATAACAATATGGGGGTAATAGGGGCACAACAATATAAATAAGGGGTATAACTACAATAGTAATGGGGTAATCACTAGTATTATAGGGACCCAACATGCCCCTCTCCTTCAAAAAAGTGTTGTCCTCAATGCTTGAGTAGTTCTAGATACTTCTACATAAAATTTTCATCCTCCCATGTGGAATCTTCAGCAGATAAGTTCTTCCACTTGATAAGATACTCTGAAATTGATCGATTTCGTAGCTGTCGAGTTCTTGTTTCTGTGACTGCTTCCGGTTCCAATATAATTTTTCCTTCCTCGTCAAGTTCTGGCAATATTGTTTGAACTGGGAGCTTGTCGCCTATAACCTTTTTTAAACATGAAACATGGAAAACTGGGTGCAATCGAGAAGCTGCAGGAAGCTCCAATTTGTATGCCATAGTACCAATCTTTTGCAACACCTTGTACGAACCATAATACTTTGGTGATAATTTATTATCCTTCTTAGCTTTATTTAGGGACATTTGCTTATATGGTTGTAGCCATAGGAATACCCAATCACCTACGTCAAAACTTCTTTCACTGCGATGTTGATCTGCCTGTTGCTTCATTCTGTTTTGTGCCAACACGAGGTTATCCTTTAAGAGTTGGAGGACTTGTTGTTGATGTTCGATGTGATGTTCCACTGCCTGAACCTTAGAATTTTCTCTTAAATATGATGTGATGGATGGTGGTTGGTACCCATAAAGTGCCATAAATGGGGTCATTTTTGTTGCTGTATGGAAGGAAGTGTTATACCACCATTCAGCCAGAGGCAACCATTTGACCCATTGTGTCTGTTTATCAAATACAAAGCAACGAAGATATCCTTCCAAACATATGTTTACTATCTCAGTTTGCCCATTAGATTGAGGATGATAAGATGAGCTATGAGCTAACTGAGTACCAAGACAAGAAAATAATTTTGTCCAAAAATTTCCAGTGAAAATGGGATCTCTGTCACTTACAATAATCTTTGGGTTTCCATGTAGCTTTTGAACTGTTTCCATAAATGCAGTAGAAACTGTACTGGCTTTAAATGGATGTGATAATGCACAAAAGTGTGCATACTTGGTAAGTCTGTCAACTACCACCATGATGACACTCTTTTCCTCAGACTTGGGTAAACCTGTGATAAAATCCATTGAAACCTCCTCCCAACGTTGGCTTGGAATGCATAAAGGTTGTAATAGACCCGGTGTCTTAATTGTTTCAACTTTATTTTGTTGGCAAACCAAACATTCCGCCAAAAACTTTTGAATATCTGATATAAGGCCATCCCAAAAAAATTCCTTCTTAACCCTGTGGTAAGTTTTTAAAAATCCTGAGTGCCCTCCTAAGGGAGAAGTGTGCAATTCCATAAGAATCTTTTGTTTTAGCTGGGAATTCTTACAGAGGTATAAGCGATCTTTGTACCATAACGAATCATTTTTCCAGCTAAATGTATCAGAAGTACTGGAATCTTGTTGTAGCTTTCGAATAAGTGCCCACACTTCTTCGTCATTCTTCCATTCCTCCTTTGCTTCGTTTATCCAATCTGGTTGGATAATAGAAATGGCACACAACAATGCTTCCATATCCTCATCCTTTCTTGAGAGTGCATCTGCCACCACATTTTGCTTCCCTTTTTTGTAGATGATTTCAAAGTCATAACCCAACATCTTTGTGACCCACTTTTGTTTCTCTTCAGAGGATAATCTTTGTTCTAAAAAGTATTTAAGGCTATCATGATCTGTTTTTACCTTGAAGTGTCTTCCCATTAGGTAGGGTCACCATTTCTTAAGTGCATGGAGTATTGCCAACATTTCCTTCTCATAAATAGCTTTGCTTAAAAACTTTCCCTTGATTGGACGACTTTCAAAAGCAATGGGTCTTTCATCTTGCATTAGAACAGCACCAATTCCATTTCCTGAAGCATCACATTCCACAATAAAGGTTTTTGTGAAGTCCGGTGTAGCTAAGACCGGTGCTTGGCACATTGCCTCTTTAAGATGTTTAAAGGCCTTTGTTGCTTCCGGAGTCCATGAAAATGAATCTTTCTTCAATAATGTTGTTAGAGGTGCTGCTATTCTCCCATAATTCTTAACGAACTTGTGATAATACCCTGTCAACCCCAGAAATCCTCGCAGATGCTTTATGGATGTGGGGATTTTCCATTCCTTAATGGCTTTGATTTTTTTAGGGTCTACCTTAACTCCTTCATGAGATACAATATGACCCAAATATTCCACCTCCTGGACTCCAAAGAAACATTTGGATCTTTTTGCATATAATTGTTTCTCCTCCAATAGTTGTAGCACCCTGTCAACATGTTCAACATGATCCTTCCAAGACTTGCTGTAGATTAGTATATCATCAAAAAATACTAACACAAATTTTCTAAGGAATGGTTTGAAAATTGAATTCATCAAACCTTGAAATGTTGAAGGTGCATTGGTAAGGCCAAAAGGCATGACCAAAAATTCATAATGACCCTCATGAGTTCTAAATGCTGTTTTCGGAATGTCTTCAATCTTCATTCTGATTTGATGATATCCCGAACGAAGATCCAACTTGGTGAAGTAAATTGATCCATGCAATTCATCTAGTAATTCATCAATGACAGGAATGGGGAACTTATCTTTAATAGTGAGCTTGTTGAGCTCCCTATAATCTGGACACATGCGCCATGATCCATCCTTCTTGTGCACCAATACTACTGGAGCTGAGAAAGAACTTTGACTCGGTTGAATTATACCAGCCTCTAGTATTTCTGCAACCATACGTTCAATTTCACTTTTTTGGACATAGGGATATCTGTACGGCCTGATGTTTGGAGGAACACTTCCTGGAATCAGATGAATAGCATGATCATGATCATGCATAGGTGGGAGACCTTTGGGAGTCTCAAATACCTTGGAATGATTGTCTAGGACTTTTTGGAGATCTGGAGAAATAGATGATTCCAATGTGGAAACATTTAGCGAACATAATTGTGCAATTACACCTCTTTGCTCCTTTTTTATAAGCTTTGTCATGCCATTAGAGCTGATTATCTTTCCTAGTTTCCCTGCAATACCCCTTAATTCAACTTCCTTTCCTTCCACAGAAAATTTCATGAAAATTAAAAGCTATCGTACCCAATGATTGTAGCCATTGGACTCCTAGTACAACATCAGCACCTCCCATTGGAATGGAAAGCATTGGGCTAGTCAATACATATTCTCCCATGGATAGCTTGATATTATGGCACTTTCCAGAACAATTTATTGTTCCTCCATTTGCAATCATCACTTGACACTCTGGTGCTGGATATAGGAAGCAATTCAATTCTTTTGCTACCCTACATTGAATAAAATTGTGGGTGCTTCCTGAATCAATCAACACTATTACCCTTTTCTTCTTGATTTGTCCTTCTATCTTGATGGTTTGAGGAGTGGTAATTCCCGCCAATGCATTACAAGATATGGTCGGATTTATTTGTTCTTCATCTAGGCTTTGTTCCTAGAATATATCCTCTTCTTTTGACCTTTCTTGCTCCTTTTCTTCTTCCTCTTCACAATCTATGTAGAATAATTTCTTCTCAGCACACTTATGACCTTTTGTGTATTTGCTATCACAATTGTAACAAAGCCCTTTTGCTCTTTTCTCTTCCAATTGTTGTGGTGTCAACCTTGTAGGTTGTGGAAGACTATGGGCAACAACACTTCCGTCTTTATAGTTGTGAATGGTATGCTTCCTAGTTGCCATAATTTTGCTTTCCATTTTTCTTGCTAACCTGAATGCCTTCTCTAATGAATCAGGTTCCCAAAGGCGCACATCATGTTGGATATTATCCTTTAAAGACCCTATGAACACATCAATCCTATGCTCCTCTGGAATATCTTTTACCCTTATGTTCAATTTTTGGAACTCCTCAATGTGCTCCATTATTGAACCCTTTTGTTTGAGACATATCAATTGGCTAAAAAAAGTGTTGCTTTTTGTATCCTCATAATGTGCTATCAATTCTTTTGTAAAAATTGCCCAAGTGATAAATTGTTTACGAGAACAAAGCCATTGATACCATACAAACTGATTTGGTTCCAAATATAAAGTTGCCATACGTACCTTTTGTGTGTTTTGCACATTATTGAGATCGAAGAATTGCTCCATCTGTAATATCCATGTGGCGGGATCCTTGCCATCAAACTTCCTCATATTGATTTTTGGAACATGGTGAGTCTTCGATCCAACATTAGAGTCTATGGAATCATGATTAACATTTCGTTTGTTCTCATCATGAGTTTCCTTTAGTACTCTTTCACCCTTAGTGACCATTTCTTGTAGCAACTTATACATAGTTATCTTCAATTCTTCCATCTTATCATCCATGCCATCAATTTTAGCGTCCATGCCATTCACCTTAGCTTCCATGCCATCCATCTTAGCTTCTACGCCTTTCTTTAAACAGTCCATCTTAGCTCCTACACCTTTCTTTAAACCATCGATCTTAGCTTCTACATCTTTCTTTAAACCATCCATCTTAGATTCTGTTCCTTTTTGTGCAAGGGACAGTTGTTGCACTTGGTCTTGTAATTTTGATATATCATGTTGCATTTCTTCCTCTTCTTCATGAGTCATGCTAGAGATTTCAGGTTCCTTACTAGGTGTTTGCATTTTCTTTCCTCGGGGCATCAGTTATCGATAATAATGCTCTATTATGCCCTTTGAATTCCTTCAAAATAAATTTTCAAACCAAGCTTAAGCAAAAATTTAAAAAAATATACACACCTTTTTTCACTTTGTAGGAGCTTGATATTGCCTCTGATGTATCTCTGTACTTTCCAATCATCTAGTTCTGAAATTGTGACCTGTAGTAGCTCTCTGTGTCTTCTTTCCAATGCCACCAGTCTGATCCAAATTGGATTCTCCAAGAAAGAGTTATGCACAATCTCCCAAGATGACCTGATTATAGACCTTTCCAGAAGAGTGAACTTGTATGAAGTGCCACGTGTACAATTTTTGACCTTTGGTTCTGAAATAGTTATACAAGAAACTACATTCCGTCTTCTTTCTGTACCTTCTTATGAAATTTCAATCCGATCCCTAGAGAGAAAGTTATGTCGATTTTCCCTAGGTCACCTGTTTCGAATGTAATTCAGGAGTCTGCAAAAAGACCAACTTCCTCAGAGCATATCTCTGTAAATATCACGCGAAAAGATCTGAAATTCGGACCCAATGTTCAGCGCGATTTCTTCTCAAATGGGTTTTTTTTGAGACTTTTGAAACGTCACAGAAAAAAATCTATAGCGAAAATGCCACGATGACCTGTTTGGAGCAGCGAAACCCTAGAATCCAAAGCTCTGATACCAAATGTTATGAAACCAGCTCAAGAAAAGATAGAAAAGAAAGATCAACGCCTTAGAATTCAGCCTCTTCGAGGGGGAAACCTCCTTTACATTACATAAATGAACAATTCTTTGATGATACAAATGACAAAACCTCCTTTCTATATATAGGAGTCTAAGGAGTCACAATATAATCCAGCCGACCTAACAATAATAATATAAAGCCACAAAAATAACAATAGAGGGATTCTATGGGGCACAGAAATAACAATATGGGGGTAATAGGGGCACAACAATATAAATAAGGGGTATAACTACAATAGTAATGGGGTAATCACTAGTATTATAGGGACCCAACACTACATCAATATTTTTTGTGGCTAGAACACTAATATATTCACTTATTATAGGTTTTGACAAACTTAAGGGAATATGGCAATTAATCTACAATAGTGTTGTCACATTTGGTAGTCTTGGTGGAATTCGTCATGGCCCCCCTATAAGAAAGATTATGTTTACATTTTGCCAAGTCTTTTAGTGTACTAATATTCTATTAACCAAGTTTGATAACATTGCAAACCTTTATATTGGAGTTATCTTACCACTCACATATATTGATAATGTGGTCCACATCTTTACAATCATAGTTGGAAAATTAGAATGGAATTACTTCCTAAATTATGTTTAAGACTGGAAGATATCCTAATAGAAGGAAACAATCTATTGCAACAAATACACTTGAAACAATCATCTACTTATAAAAAATAGAGAAAATCAAATCCAAAATTTAATAAGAAAACCTAAAGCCTTGCTATTACAAATCTATCATTTCCAACTAATTCAAAGCTTGATATTGGTTCTTGGCCATGAGAAAATTGAAAGCCCCAATTGGGCTTTTTGCAAAACATTTGCATAAAAGAGTTGGAGTTGCAAGGACATCAAGATGATGATTGGTTTAACTCATGGTGATGTTTGGAGGAAGTTGATGCAAGACGTCAAGGTATACAACCTCCAAATCCTTGGATGATTGAAAGGCCTCTCTTTATCTTTCTTGTAGTTAGATATAAGCATCGAATAAAGATACTTTTATATTGAATTGTAGATGCAACAAGGTATCACTAACACATTGTAGCAATGTTGATCAAGACTCCCTTGAATGATACATGGGAAAATGTATGTGTGACCTAGGTTGGTGAGCCAGAAAGCCATTTAAGCTTGTATGCACTGTGTGTAGGTACATGTTAGGAAGGTGGGCCAAATTATAGATATGGTTAAGGTTGGTTTGCCTATGTAATGGATTTGAGGATCATGATTATTAGGTTGGTGAGCTGATACATAGTTAATTAGGCTAGTGAGTCGAGAATCACTTTTGGGTGGTGCACCCACATGTGTGTGTGTCTATGTGTTTTTGCTAATGTGCCCACATGGTTATTATTTTATATGCTATGAGGTTGGAAAGCCTAAGTGTGGTAAATATGTTTAATTTATTCATATTAATAAACATAGAATGGCTATAGATAGACCCAAACAAAGGAGTATTAGGGGTTGATAACTCCACGAAAGGAAAAGGTGTATTAATGAGAAAGTTATATCATAATATTAGAATACAATATTGTAATAATAAATAAAGTGAAATATGTTTATAAAAAATTTTCTCCCCTATTAAAGAAAAGGGGACCAACTAAATAATGAATACCCAGGATAGTAGTAATTCTATTGGAGTCCCGGGGCTGAGAACATCAATATTTAGTTTAGATGGGCACCCTAAACATGGTGGCACAAATTGAGGGACCGTGAGGTAGAAAAGGTTTTGAATGGGATTGGGTGTCAGCTAATAAGGGGTGGGATCCTTGGAGGTTGGAGGATGTTAGGGTTTGACATGAGAGCATGGAGGGCAAACCCAATGAGAGGGATACGAACTCTCAGAGCCATGGAGTTTGGGAGTGTCCCTACCCAATCAAGTAAGATACACTAGAAGTGGTGGTAAGGCTTGAGGACTTTCCACCTAGTTGGGAACCCTAGAGGTGGTGGCACATCCCTAAGACTATAGGTTCAGTGAAGGGTATGCTCAGTTTGGGTGCAGCCTAATGGGGGCCGTGAGTGCGTAGGTTTGAGGATGTTGGGGTTTGGTACCTTGTCCAGTTGAGGGTATTGGGCATGTACTTGGTTATGACTAAGTAGACGCCTTGTTGAGTCAAAGCCCTGACTTGGGGGTGACTCATTGTTGAGAGAATATGAACATCAAAGGTCTGTAGTCAACTGAAAAAATCTAGAGATAAGCGTTTGAGAACTTTTTGTGTGCTTATTTTTCCATGTTATTACATGGTTTATTTTATACACTTTGGCTCGTTGTGAATGGAATTATGTGTTGCAATTAATTAGTATATATTGGTTATGGTAGAAATGATTGGTTGACGTTAATTTAGTAATTCTCTACATTGCTATTGTTTATGGCTATTTTACTGATCCTTTAAGGCTTTATCGTGCTCTAAATTTTTTTGTTGTAGTTTAATTATGCCTATGCTCTTGGTGAAATTCAAGAATTTTGAAAATTATGTGAGTTATGTCACCAACGAGAGGGTTATGGACGTTACCTGTGGTATCAACGCCTAATTTCCACAAAAGGCTTGCTTGGGTCAAGCATCAAGGGTTGAAAGGAAATCTACAATGTATATCTATAAATTATTCCATAAAATGTAAGAATCAATCTTTGTGTTGTATACAACCATGAATGGGGGTATGTTCAGTATGGACAAAGAGAGGGCCTATGCATGCATAGAGCCAAGCAGCTGACTACCAACTGAGCTTGAGTTGAGCATGAAGGAGTAGGAAAATGAGAAAATATTGCGAAAAATTGACTCGTTGGTCACTAATAATTCGATGTGAATTTATATGTTGCTAGAATGTGGTTGACTCTGGAAACAAGATGTGGTAGCATACAAATGAAAGCTTTTACAGGTTTGTAAAATATTTGATAAAATGCTAATATAACTTGGGTCTGCATTACACTAGGAGTTTCACTTGAGAGTGTCGTCAATTGTCAAATGGACCTCGGGCTTTCTTGGAAAAGGAAGTAGTAAAGGCGTAATTGTTTTGGATTCCCTATTATAGGCATCTAGTAGTACAACTGAATGGTCTTAAAATGACAATAATTACTTGTTAAGTTGTTAAAATTGGTAACTAGGGCCAAACTCCACATGGGTCATCTTATTTATGACAACTGATATTTTTCTTAGATTCCTCTCTCTGAGAGGTGTAGGATTGATATAGAGATCATTCGATTTCGACATGTACAAATGAAGTCATGAATTTATTTTGATTATGGACAAATTTTCAAGGTTGGCAAACAAACTTATGTAGGCTCTCAAGCCCAATAGTCATGTCTATTCATCCTCAACGTTTGCTATAAATAAATGATGCCTTAGCGTCATTTGGACACACTCATCTTCACATTTGTCTCTCTCTCTCTCTCCCCTCATCAATTGGGTGCGGATTTATGGGCCTTTCCCTTTCTCCACCCATCTGAAATTTCAGGAATGAAATTTCAAGAGGCCAAAAATTTAGGAGAGCAAAACTTCAGGAGGCCGAAATTTCAGGAGAGTGAAATTTCAAGAGGCCGAAATTTCACGAGGTCGAAATTTCAAGAGATCAAATTTTTGGACAGTTTTTTGACCAACATTGTTGACATGTTCGAATGTGTTTTTGGGTGAGATATTTTTTTTTGGGCGGGCTGCATTTCTGGGCAAAAAAATTGAGGTCAAATGTTGACTTTAACCAATGTAGACTGCAACTAGGGCTGACCATAGGGTTGGATGTTTGACGAAGTTTGACTAGACTGCTTTAGGCGATTTTGAGGGATGATTCATCTTGTTGTTTGGAGGTTGAAGTTGACCAAATTGTTGAGGGTCAAATATTCCGTGTTGACTAGAATTGACTTTTCTGGTTAGGACTCTTTTACTGCTGTTACAAAATATTAGATTTGTAAACTGTGCTATCTCTCTTTGCTAAAATATTGAAGACTATAATAAGATTTGATCAAGGGTTTCCCCACATTGGGGTTTGTCCCTGGTTGGTGCCAAATCTTGTGTCCTCTTGTCTTGGCTTGTCTTCTATTGTTTATATTTATGTTCTATCTGCATTTTACTATCATGTTGATGTGATTTCTAATCTGAATATTGATACTGGGCTATTAAAGAAATTGAAGTAAAATTGTTGGAAAGCATGGAACATACCATTTTGCCTAAAATTAACATGGTATCAGAGCTGAGGTGAAGACAAAGCCCAAGCAAGAGTGAAAGGGCAATCACGAAAGAAAATTGGACAAGGACAAAAGGTTCAATGGGTTCCTCCTTTGACTTCCTGATTGAATACAAGGTCCATGATAAATCTGACTATCATGGATGGAAGACGCCTCTTGAGTTGACCTTGGAAGAAGAAGAAGTGATGGATTATGTGTAGGGTAAAATCACTGAGCCTCCTTCAAATGCACTGGTTATTGCGAAGACCAAGTACAATAAGGTTGAAGTCAAAGCAAAGAAGCTTATCAGGGATTCCATTGACAAGCATCTGGTGGCTTACAACTCCGAATTGAAGACCTCCAAGGAGAACTATGATAGGTTGATCAACATGTTCAAGGTTACTAATCAAATTCTATTTCTCAAGAATAATTTGAAAGATATTAAGAAGTGTAGGGACGAGGATATTCAATCCTATTTCTTAAGGATCATTGAGATCAAGAATGATCTACTTTCGATTAGAGAAGTCATTCTTGATAGGGACCTTACTCTCACCACCCTTTGAGGACTCCCACCTGAGTGATATGTATTTGGAACCACTATACTCAACAATGATCAAATTCTAGGGTTTGAAGAATTGATGTCGAGATGCATCCAAGAAGAAACAAGAATGGTGGAGAAAGAAATGCCTTCTATTAGAAGCAACCCCATTATATTCTCTGCTTATGCCAAAAGGAGAAATAATGTAGGGTCTAAAGGTCATTTCCATGGAAATCCTGGATCTAGGGGAGGAAGGAAGGGAAGGTGCTTTGTTTGCAATAAGTTTGGGCACTATGAAAGAGAGTGTCCAAATAGAAGGGACACATCACTTGATGATGATCACAGTCATTCTAGGGGAAACTTCAACAATAATGATCAAAGGAAAAAGGGAAAAAGGAATGCAGGACATCAAGGAAATGGTTGACCCTCCAAGAGATTAATGAACTCCAGGTATGAAGAATCCAATGTTGTTCACAAGAAAAAAAAAGAGTACTATCTTATATCGACCCTATCCATTGCCTCTCCTCTGAACACTTTGGGAAATTGGTTGATTTATAGTGGTGCCTCAAGGCACTTCACCAGATACAAGGAAGCCCTCTCTAATCTGATAGAAAAGGAGACAAACTTGGAGATCATCCTTGGAGACGATGCTAGATATTCTATGAAGGGAGTAGGGAATGTTACCTTCAATTAAATCAAGGTAAAACTATTCATTTGCAAGAAGCACTATATGTACCCGATCTCAAGAAGAACCTAGTTTCCATTTCGGTAATGGAAGATAAAGGATTCAAGGTGGCTTTTATCGATGGAAAGGTATGTGTTTGGAAAATAAATTTTAAATATGATTTTACTCTTGGGTTTAGGTTTACACTTTGTATCAAGTTCAAGGAATTCCATTGGGAGCCATGTCTTGCGACACATCTCTACAATTTGAGCTATGGCATCGAAGGTTTGCCCATCTTCATTATAAGGCCCTACCTGATGTGAGACAGATGGTGACAGGTATGCCCAAATTCAAAGTAGAGCACGAACGTGTATGTCTAGGATGTGTTGAAGGAAAAATTAAAAGGGGAACATTCCCCTCAATTAATAGCAATAGCACAAACATATTGCATTTTATCCACTCCAACATATCTGGTATGATGCTCGTAAACTATTTGGGAGGATATTTATATTATCTCACCTTTACAAATGATTATTCTCACAAAACCTGAATCTACTTCTTAAAGAAGAAGGATGAAGTGTTCACCTAGTTTTGACACTTCAAAGCCTTTATCGAAAACCAATCTGAGAATAAAATCAAGATATTGAGGACTGATAATGGGACTGCGTATGAATCTAATGTATTGTAGAGAAGCTGACATTAAGAGGGAGACTTCAACACCATACACTTTTGACCAGAATGGTGTGGCTCAAAGGAATAATTGCACTATTGTAGAAGTTGTTCGTGCCATGCTTCACGATCAAGGGCTTCCGAAGTTCCTATGAGTTGAAGCTACAAATACTGTTGTGTATGTTCAAAAATGATGCCCTCATTAAGCATTGGACTCCAAGATTCCCGAAGAAATTTTCAATGGTAAGAAACCCGATGTCTCTCTTTTTAGAATTTTTGGAAGCCACTTATATTTTCATGTGCCAAAAGAGAAAAGAAACAAATTGGGTGCATCTGGGAAGAGAGGAATCTTTGTGGGCTATAGTGAAAAGTCTAAGGGATATAAAATTTATGTGGCTGGTGAAAGGGAAGTTGAGATAAGTCATGATCTCATGTTTGATGAAGATATGGCCCTCAGGAAGATCAACAACCTTCCTATCCCAAAGATGGACAAAGAAGCTGACACCGGAAAACAGGGTGCAAAAGAAGATGAAACAATGCCAGATGTTGATGAGCCTATAGATCCTATTGATCCTCCTCCAAGAGGATACCCTCATCACTTAGGGAGACTCTCGAAGATGTTGGGAGACATATTGCACCAAGGGGGACCTTCAATGAAAGCAAGTAGCCAAACATGTATCAAGGATACTTGACCATCATGAGCACTATCATTCAAAATGAGCCTTCATCATTTGATGAATCCATGAAGAAACAATTATGGAAGGATGCTATGAATGAAGAATACGAGTCAATTATGAAGAATGATGTGTGGGATGTGGTCCCTAGACCCCAGGACAAATCGGTTGTCACCTCTAAGTGGCTCTACAAAATAAAGCATGGAGTTGATGGAAGTGCAGAAAAATTCAAGGCTCGCTTTGTTGCTTGAGGCTTCTCTCAGAAGGAAGGTTTAGATTACAATGAGATATTTTCACTTGTTGCCTAATACACCACCATCCTCTCGATCATAGCCCTTTCTTTCTATTAAGGATGGAACCTACATCATATGGATGTTAAGACCATTTTCTTGCATGGTTCGATCGAAGAGCAAGTCTATGTGGAACAACTCGAGCGGTTTGAGGTTCATGACCAAGAATCTCATGTATGTAGGTTGAATAAATCTTTCTATGGATTGAAGCAAGCACCCCAAGATTGGTATGAGAGGATCGATAACTATTTAATGAATATGAGGTTCACTAGAAGTGAAGTCGACCTGAACCTTTACTTTAAGGTTGAAAATGATAAGCCTTCCATTCTATCACTTTATGTGGATGGCCTCTTTCTAACAGATGTAGACCCTCTAATTCACAAATGTAAGAGGGAGTTGGCTTCTGAATTTGAGATGAAGAACCTAGGATTGATGCACTACTTCGTAGTGTTGGAGGTATGGAAAAAGCCAGGTGAGATTTTCCTATCTCAAGGAAAATATGTTGTGAAGATATTGGAAAAATTTGGGATGGTGGACTGCAAGCCTATGACTACCCCGATGGAACTTAAATTTAAGAAGTTAGGTGGTAGTGTTTTTGGACATGAATTGGGAAATGCTTCTGAGTATCATTGACTCATAGGAGCATTGATTTTCTTGGTGAAATCCAGTCTGGACATATGTTTTTCATTTAACACATTTAGCCAATATATGGTTGAGCCTCATCATATACATTGGATTGGTGCCAAGAATCTTCTGAGATATATTGAATGCACAATCACTCATGGACTGAGATACACTGTCAGAGATGTGAGGCTACATGGTTATTCTGATACTGATTAGACTGGTAGTGTGGTGGATCACAAGAGAACTTCTAGATGCTATTTTTCTTTGGGTTCTGCTTCGATATCCTGGATGAGAAGAAAGTTGAAATCGGTTGCCTTGAGCACCACTGAGGCAGAATACATAGCTACTATTATGGCCTCCTATGAAGCTGTATAGTTGAGGAAGCTCTTTTGTGAAATGTTTGGACATGTGCTAGATACCACCGTGATCCTCTACGACAACAAGAGTGGGATCCGATTATCAGATAATCTGGTGTTTCATGATCACTCCAAGCATAGATATCAAGTGCCGCTTTATTTGGGATATCATACAACAAGGAGCAATAAGGGTCCATCACATTGGGATTGATGATCAGGCTCATCGATATTCTGACAAATCCCATGGGGAAGGTAAAGTTCTTTGCCTTTTGAGAATGACTTGGAGCCATGGAGGGACCCTCTTATGATGGTCCTATATGATATGGATGATGAGCTCTCAAAGCTTCGGGGAGATTGGGGTACTTCCTGGAGTGATGAGTAACCATATGTGAGTGGTTCAACCTTCCCCTAGTGGTTTTCTGTGTACAGGGTGAGTGGTTCAACCTTCACCTGTGATACCCCTTGGTGACATGTAGGCAGGATGATTGGTTCATCCTTCTCGTGCCAAGACATCCTATCCATGTAGTCTAGGACTCATGGAAGTACCTCTCATATGGCCAATTAGTAGGGAAATGACAACACGGACCGTACTAGTACCAATAGACACATCATATATTATCACACTCCCTATGCTAGGATGAACAATATTGATCTGGGATCAATGGAATTGAATTCAGGTCAGTAAGAGTGATATAACACACTCTCTTTTGATTGGATCTGACTTCAGGTCAATAAGAGTGATATGAGACACTCTATTTTATTTGGGACCAACTTTGGGTCAGTAGAGAATGGTATGATACATTCTCAATCACTTCTTCTTCTTCATAGTTCAGCAGAGCAAAGCATAGCATTGATGGAAGAGATAGTATAGATTGGAAGAAGGATTAGCAAATGGAGTTCTCCCTAGTTGAGAGGGACTGTTAAAATTGTCAACAAGGGCAAAACTCCACATGGGTCATTTTATTTATGATAACTGATATTTTTCTTGGATTCCTCTCTTCGAGAGGTGTAAGATTGATCTAGAGATCATTTGATTTCGACATGTACAAATGAAGTTATGAATTTATTTTGATTATGGAAAAATTGTTAAGGTCAGGCAACAAGCTTATGTAGGCTCAAAAGCCCAACAATCATGTCTATTCATCCTATATGTTTGCTATAAATACATGATTCCTTAGCCTCATTTGGACACACTCATCTTCACACTTTTCTCTCTTTCTCCTCATTGATTGGGTGCGGATTTCTGGGCCTCTCTCTCTCTCCACTTGTCCGAAATTTCAAGAGAAAAATTTCATGAGGCCGAAATTTCAGTATAGAAAAATTTCATGAGAGAAAATTTCAAGAGGCTGAAATTTTAGGAGAACAAAATTTGAGGAGGCCAAAATTTCAGGAGGTTGAAATTTCAGGAGGCCAAAATTTCAAGAGACCAAATTTTTGGACAGTGTGATTATGCGTTGACCAACAACGTTGACATGTTTGACTGCATTTTTGGCTGAGATATTTTTGTTAGGGTAGACACATTTCTAGGCATAGAAATCAAGGTCAAACATTGACTTTGACCAACATCGACTGTAGCTAGGGCTGACCACACGGTTGGCTATTTGACCAGATTTGACTAGACTTTTTTGGGCTATTTTGAGGGCTAATTCATCTTGTCGTTTGGAGGTTGAAGTTGACTAAATTTGACCAAATTGTTGAGGGTCAAATCTTCCTTGTTGACCAACACTGAATTTTCTAGTTAGGGCTCTTCTACTGCTATTACAAAATATCAGATTTGTAAATTGTACTATCTCTCTCTACTAAAATGTTGAAGATTATAAGAAGATTTGATCAAGGGTTTCCCCCATTGGGGTTTGTCCCTAATTGGTGCCACATCTTGCATCCTCTTGTCTTGGCTTGTCTTCTACTATTTATATTTATGTTGTATCTGCATTTTACTATCATGTTGATGTGATTGCAAATCTGAATATTGATACTGGGCTATTATAGAAATTGAAGTAAACTTGCTGTAAAGAATATAACATACCATTTTTCCTAAAATTAACAAGTTATTTGGTTTACATAGGTGATGAGGTGTTTAAATCCTTGATAGGCCTAATAATTCAAATTTTGAGGTGGATGCCACAGAGAGTATTGTGAAATTTTCCAGCACATGCACAATGTTGAAATCAAATCACATACAATAATTTTTATGCTATGAACATTTTCAGATAAATAACTACTGTCATCAAGCCACTTATACCATCACCAAGGAACAACATACACACAATGTAATATGTTTTGTGGGACAATGACAACATCCCTAAAAATATTTTGCAAGAGTGTGCGCATATCCTTTGATTTGAGCATCATCTCTCTTTGTAACATGCTTGCCAACAAAAGAAAACATTTCCAATCCCATGTTTGAAGGTGAAAAATGACCCGATGAATATCACAATCTATTTATACATACACACACACATGAAATATTTCCATGGTTTTGTTTGGCTTATCCAACAAACATATTGGGGGTTTAAATTGGCAGAATCAAATTAGCTACTTGTTTAGCATTAGCAGACAGTGTAGATGTTTGAAAATGTTGTTGAATGAATGACTAGGGAGATACTCTAATAATTGATTAATTGATGAATGTTTATAGACTATTTTAGTGTGGGACTTTGACTTTAGTCTGTTATCGAATAGCTTTAAACTATACCCATTCATTATTGGAACTTGGAAAATAAAAACATGTTATTCACAAACAAGTGTGCATTCCTTCTCTTATTGGACAACTTCATAGCCCTTAAAGTAGGCACAATATGTAGGGAGTGCCCTGGTTACCATATATGCGAAAGGTGGAAGCATTGAGTTTGCATACCATAAGTTTGAAAAATATTTCAGCAGGATGTTGTATCATGGAGCACCATAATTTCTAGGGACAAATTTGACCAACCTTTCTAGAGAAATTATCTTACAAAGTTGTCAGTTTATATGTATCATTCATATGCAACAAAAGTCTAGGTTCTATAATGGTTTTTAGATTCTAGGCTCGCTTTTTGTATGTATCAATTTTCCAAAATGGAATCATGTATGAAGCTCTTAAATATGCACCTAAAAGAGAGTGACAAACTTTCAAGGTTGAACACTGAATGAATGCCAAACTAGAATGATAGGGGTGGTATCGGGTGTTGGCTTAAGTGGCTTGCTTGAGCTTCAAAACAACCCAATGGGGTGGTATTGGGCATTGGGATAAACAATTTTAGTTAAACCTTAAAGGAGCCCAATTTGAAGGTGTTACATAAGCAAAGTGGTGGGGGCCATACTATGTATTAGGTTGTTTGGTAGAGTTAATGGGCACCTACTTTACAAGCTAATATGCTCTCTCCACTGTTTATCTTGTCAAGGCCCTCTCCATTTTTATCACTCTAGGGTGCCCTATATTACGCCATGTGTAAGTTTACATTATTTTGCACTACTCCAACACAACACATGATAACTTGCTAATAAGGCTGCACAATGCATGGAAACATCATGTAGCGTTGGTGAATAAGGGATCTAGTATTAGCATGATTCTCCATAGGCTTGGCAAACTAGACATACAAGTACAAGTACTCTACTTGGTGGACACATGGCTCATTTTACTTAGTTCAAATTAGTTGATGAGCATGAGGCTATAAGGTTCTTGGATTACATTACTTCCATGACAGAGGTTATCACACATCACCTATAATTGAAGGCTTGAATGCATGATGATATATTCAAGCAAAATCCACTCTGTACCACAAAGTTATAAGTGGGGTCGAACAAGAAATGTATACAAATTATAGTGATTATAATAGGATGGGTCCAACCATTAAATCAAGCACTGAAGAGTGTCTTTACTACCTATTTCTTCTACCAATTCCTAAGCAGTTGAATCCAAGCACCTTTCTTATTAAACTCTGAAAACACTATCTCAACATAGCTCAACCAACCACCTTCGTTACTCAAAATTTATGATTCTATTGGAAGAAACTAGAGATGCACCAAAGGTGGTATTGAGTTTAGCGTAGGTTGTTTATCCAAGTATCAAAACAAGTTGATGAGGTTGTATTGAGCCCTGTGTAAGTAGTTTGGTTGAAAAACAAAAGAGTTCGATGGCCAATTGAGTAGTGCCATCATGCCATGTAATCTAAGTGGTGGGGGCCATATTTCTTTGAGATTATGAGTTTGGGCAAGGAGACAAGCAAATTTTGGGTTTTGGGAGGAGTAGAAGGCTTCCTAGATTTGGGATAAATGTTGAAAAATTTAGGGCATAAGAATTTAAAATATTTCTCTTCTTGATAATTGCTTATGATATAATTTTACCTTTTAGATTACAATCCTCTCTTTGTTATATTATTATTGTGTTCTTTTCATCAAGACAATTACCAATATGCACAATAGAAGGCAAGTGACATAGTATGTAGGCTTTTCAGCCAAGGCCAAAACCTCTCAACTCTTGAGAATAAAACCCAATCATAAATTATTCTTATAGATCTGCAATTGACAAATATCAAGACCATGACAAATACCTTTGACTCTAATATCCTGCCAAGAATCTTGTCACTACCCTTGATGTTCTGTATCTTTCCTTTATTGACTTTCTTCTTGATGTCAAACTTCTTTCCTTGGATTTCTAGAGAAACTTGGTCTTTATCCTTCACACTGCTTCTTCTCAGCTTCCCCTAGAGAATCTTGGTCTCTAGGCTCTCATTGGTATCCTATAGAGAATCTCAGTCTCTATCTCGGTCACTGAGAGAATCTTAGTTTCTTAGGTTTACCCTAGAGTAGAAACCCTAGTTTCCTTAATCGAGACCTATATTTCTTCTCTTTGGCTTCCAATAGGCTCTTCCTTCTATCTTCTTGTGATGTATCTTTTCCTTCTTCCTTTGCACATTGGAGAGAATATATAACCCAAGACGAACCTCAAAAGAAACTTTCCTTCATTAATCCCACAATAATCCTTCCTTCACTATCCCCAGAAGAAACCTTCCTTTTCTATACCTGGAAGAAACCTTCCTTTGCTATACGTAGAAGTAACCTTCCTATCCCTTCTTCACACTTTTTCTTTGTAGGTCTCTTCTTCGCACTTCTCTTCACTGAATTTATTGTCGAGTTTCTTTCTTTAAGTGAGGCCAAGTGTGGCTAATTATACACATCTTTTCATGCCCCTTAAGCTGACATGATCTCAAGTAGGGATGCCAACTTCTTCTAACAAGTTATTTCCTCATTATAGGCTAACTTGAAGAGGATAAGTGATGAGGTCTTGGAGGATACTTTACATAGACAAGTTTGATATTTTACAAAGTGTAACATGACTTCATTACAAGACAACAACTCTATCATTTTATGACTAGACGACAAATGATTCCTAATGACTCTCAATGGTAGACTTGACTCAAAAATAAAATCTCTTTATCATGATGGGACAATCAAATGCTTGAAGAATTCCTTTTCTTTCAATGTCATGAATTTCTCTTGTCATGGAGTCTTCATCTTTTGGGAATTCTTCATTGGGCACAAGTAATCCATCACTTTCATTCATGAGTCAGTCATGTCCTCATTCCTATCAAAAAGTGGTTCATTAGTTTTCATTTGGCTTTGATTCATGTTATGTTTCTTTCTTCATGCCATATTTTTTATAAGGATATTACATCCTTCTATATGGTACTCTTGGAAGTTATCGACAGATTTTCCCTCTGGCATTCCCACATGAGCCCATCCAGATATTAGTTCAAAAATAAGAAATGAAAACTTAAACAAAAAATTACCTTTGTGATGGTCTTTAATCATGACATCTTCCTGTAGGTATCAACATCCTACATACATGTTGACACATATCCCAAAGATATCCATTTTCAAGGGTCTCTATCTTTTTCTGACTTTCATCCGAGTCTTTATATCTTTCCGGGAGATATCCTAGTCAAATATTCTTGGTCTTAGATGTTGAATGACTTCTACCATTGTTTCATATCTCATGATCTCTTCCCCCTTTTCCACACATGCTTCATTTCCATGAGCTTCCAATTAGAGTTCCTTAATTGTAGTCAATGCCCTTATGCTTCATATGAGAACATATTATGTTGATTTCATCTAGTGTGACCTATGCCTTTCTGCAACTTTCAGAGGAGAAGATCCCCTTTTCCTTGATCATGTTTCCTAAGATGGAAATAGTGATCCATATTATTTGCAACCATATGACATGAATTTCATAATAACCTATGTAAGCATACATACCACATCTTTGTTTTGGGTCATCTAGACTTCTTGTAACAAATTCAAATGAAAGAGCTTTATCCCTTAGACCTACTACATTGTTATATCATCATAGAATCATCCCTCGAATCCCACAGGTTGGAATTATTCCTTTCTAGATCGGTGAATCCTATAATAAGGATTCCATCAAATAAACTTGAGTATCCTTCATATCCTCACACAAAAAATGTTTCCTTATTGACTATTGTATGATGATCCCAATCGATGATGGCCTCTACTTCTTTCTATAAGTATCTCTTGAGATTTCAATTAGGTTTCCAAGAGTTCTTATTCTTTGTAATCAATAAAATTTATTCCAGACATTCTTTCTGCTTCCCATGTCAAGAGATCTTAATTCTAATGCTTCTATCACAATGTTATTTTCTACTCTAATGCATCCTATCTTATTTACACTACTTCTTGTCTATAAATTGCATGTGAGAATTAGCTTCTAGTGAAGAAGATCATCTCAATCATAGTAGAGATCTTTTACTTCTTCCTTTTTAAGCTTCTTTGTCTTAGGTTCCCTCACTTCCTCAGTGATATGGGCTTCTTCCCTATCCCTCTTCTCATTCTAACATTTAGGGAAATCTCTTCTATAGTGCTCAAGTTCTTGAAATCCATAACATCTTACCTTAGTGATGTTCTTCTTTTTCTTTTGATGACCAAACTTTCCAAATTTCCCTTTTCTTCTTATCATAGCAGCATATGCTTGATTTTGCTCATTTGGTCCTACATCAGCCTTTGTCTTCATTCTAGTTTCTTCAATCATACAGAGTGACCATAGATATTCAAATGGAGTAGTCTCTTTCTTCCCATATAAACTTGAAGTGAAGTTAGCCCATTCTTCTGGTAGTGCATTGAGTACCACTATGGTCATATTTCTATTAGACATGACTTCTCCTAGATCCTGTAGTTGATCTCAAATTTTTGATATCATCATGAAGTATGAGGCTCTTCCATATTCCTTGGACATATTTACTTTGTAGAGTAGTTGTCTTAATGAGATTAATTCTCCTGCAATACTTACAAAAACAGCTCTTCCAATTTGTTATATATAGCTTTTTTAGTCTCCAACTTTGATACATATGGGATTAGAGAGTCTTTTATAGATTCTATAAGAATATTCTAGGCTCTCACTTCTCCCTTCATGAATCTAGCATTTTCATGAGTATCTTCCTTTGTAAGTTGGGTTATCAATCCCTTGATGTCATGCATGATCTCATTCTCAATAAGATTTAGGTTTGTCCTTTTCTTCCATGCAAGGAAATTTGGAGCCCCAATCAATTTATTTCTTTCCTTAAAAAAAGACATTTTGGTATTATTAGATATAATCATAGACTTACTTGAGAAATTGATGCTTGCTTCCTCCTTAATCTTGATGTTGATAGAGGATTTGCTTCTTGATGAATTGATGAGAGAGCGCTTGATTCATGATCCTTCTTGAATGTTCTAGTCTTCCTTCTCTCTTGAAGATGGTTTCAAGACTCTTGCTAGTGTATATTTCTTCAATCTAGGGTTTTGAAGATATATCCCTTGGTAGCCCTTGAATGTGCTATGATTCTTCTTCAAGGCTTTATTTCTTCTTGATTGAATACCCCTTCTTGACTTCAACACCTAAGCTCCAATACCATGTTGAGAAATCTAGGGCATAAGAAGTTAAAAGATTTGTCTACGTGATAATTTCTTGTGATATACTTATACCTTTTAGGTTATAGTCTTCCCTTTATTATATTATTATTGTGTTATTTTCATCAAGGAAATTACCGATATGCATAATAGAAGGCAAGTGACATTGTATGTAGGCTTGTTAGCCACGGCTAAAACCTCTCACCTCTTGAGAGGAAAACCCGATAAAAAATTCTTCTTATATATATTCAATTGACGAATATCAAGACCATGAAAAAGACCCTTAAATCTAGTAACCTCCCAAGAACCTTGTCACTACCCTTGTTCTACCTCTTCCCTTTCTCAACTTCCTTCTTGATCTCGAATTGCTTTTCTCGACTTTCTAGACAAATTCGGTCTTTATCCTTTACACTGCTTCTTCTCGGCTGCCCCTAGAGAATCTCAATCTCTAGGCTCTCACTGGTATCCTCTAGAGAATCTCAGTCTCTATCTCAGTCTCTTAGGTTTACCCTAGATCAGAAACCCTAGTTTCTTTAATCAATACCTATATTGCTTCTCTTCAGCTTCCAATAGGCTCTTCCTTCTATCTTCTTGTGATGTCTTTGTTCCTTCTTCCTTTGCATGTTGGAGAGAATATATAATGCAAGACAAACCTCAAAAGAAACTTTTCTTCATTGATCCCAGAATAATCCTTCCTCTACTATCCCCAGAAGAAACCTTCCTTCGCTATACCTAGAAGAAATCTTCCTTTGCTATACCCAGAAGAAACTTTCATTACCCTTCTTTGCACTTCTACCTTGTAGGGCTATTATTCGAACCTATTCATTGAATTTTTTGTCGAGTTTCTTGCCTCTAAGTGAGGCTGAGTGTGGCTACTTACACACATCTTCTCATGTCCCTTTGGCCGACATGATCTTAAGTAGGGAGGCTAACTTCTTCTAGCAACTTCTTTCTTCGTTGTAGGTCGACTTGAAGAGGATACATGACAAGGTCTTGCAAGACACTT
The DNA here is from genome assembly GCA_031772625.1 of Pinus tabuliformis. Lineage (NCBI taxonomy): Eukaryota > Viridiplantae > Streptophyta > Pinopsida > Pinales > Pinaceae > Pinus > Pinus tabuliformis. The sequence continues at coordinate 1,905,383,188 of CM062816.1, forward strand.
TACATAGACAAGTTTGACCTTTTAGAAAGTGTAACATGACTTCATTACATGACAATGACTCTATCATTTTATGACTAGATGACAAATAATTCCTAAGACTCTCAATGGGAGTCTTGACTCAAAAATAAATTATCTTGCTCATGAAACCCATGAAGCAAGCAATAAAATAATTTTATTTTTCTTCTTTACATCTCATTACATAAAATAATAATTACATGTGACTATGAATACCAAACCTAGTTACACTTTTCAACACTAAAGAGCACCAATTTTCGTTGAAATATTTAGAGAGATGGGTTTTCTCTTTTTCAAGGTATTGGGTTGAAGAAATGCTAATGGTTCGCATTTGTTAGGCCCCTATAATACTAGTGTATTCCCTTATTATTATTGTCATTATAGCCCATTTTTGTTATTTTTGTGCCCATGTTGTCCCCATATTGTTATTATTGTGCCCCATAGAAGCCCACTATGTTATTGTTGTGCCCTTACATTATTATTGTTATGTCGACTTTGACTATATTGTGACCCTGTAGACTCATATATATAGAAAGGAGGTCTTGCCATTTTTATCATCGAAGAATTGTTCATTTATGTAATGTAAAGGAGGTTTCCCCCTAGAAGAGGCTAATTTTGAAGTAGTTTCACTATCTTTTCTTGTAGTTTGTGAGCTAGTTGCATAACAATTGGTATCAGAACTTTGGATTCTAGGGTTTCATTGCTTCAAACAAGTCATCGTGGAATTTGCGTTATAAATTTTTTTATACGACGTTTCAAAAGCTAAAATTAAAACCCATTTGAGTCAAAATCTTGATGAACCTTGGGTACAAATTTCAGATATTGTATCACTATATTTTCAGAGATATGATCCAGTGAAGTTAGGGTTTTTTAGGCTCTTCTATTATATCTAAAATAGGTGACTTGGGAAAAATCATCATAACTTTCTCTCTGAGAATCAGATTGAAATTTCATAAAAAGAAAAAAAAATAGAATGGACATTAGTTTTTTTGTATTGGTTTAAGGTCTAAATGTCTAAATAGTGACACGTGGCACTTCGTACAAGTTAGCTCTACTGAGCTAGTCTATAATAAGGTCATCATGGAAGATTTGGAATAACCATTTCTTGGAGAATCCAATATTGATCAGACTGTGGCATTCAAATGAGGACTTAGAGGGCTACCATATGATGAAATTTCAGACCTTGGATATATGCAATTACAGAGATACAACTAATTCAATATCGATCTCCTACAAAGCCAAAAAAGGTGTGGCCTTTTTATAATTTTGCATAAGTTTGGTTTGAAAAATTTGTTTGAATGAATTCAAAGGACATAGTGAAGAATAATTATCATTAATTGATGCCCCGAAGAAAGAAAATGGAAACACATAGTGAGCAACCTGAAATCTCTAGCATGACTCATGAAGAGGAGGAAGAAATGTAGCATTATATATCAAAATTATGAGACCAAGTGCAACAAATTTCACTCTCACAAAAAGTAACGGAAACTAAGATGGATGGTTTAAAGAAAGGCGTGCAAGCTAAAATGTATGGTTTAAAGAATGGCGTGGAAACTAAGATGAACTATGTGGAATATAACATGGATGACGTGGAAGCTAAGATGAATGGCATGGAATCTAAGATGGATGGGATAGAAGCTAAGATGGATGGCATGGAAGCTAAAATGGATGGAATAGAAGCAAAAATTAAAGGAAACATGGAAGATTTGAAGATATATTTGACAAAGTTGCTACAAGAAATGCTTACTAATGGCGAAATGGTAGTAAAGGAAACTCATGATGAGAACAAAATAAATGATAATCATGATTTCATAGACTCTAACATTGGATTGAAGACCCACCATGTTCCAAAGATCAATATGAGGAAGTTTCATGGCAAGTATCCCATAACATGGATACTACAAATGGAGCAATATTTTGATCTCCATAATGTGTAAAACACACGAAAGGTATGCATTGCAACTTTATATTTGGAACCTAATCAATTTGTATGGTATCGATGCATTTTATCTCATAAAGAAATTGTCACTTGAGGAATTTTTATGGAAGAAATGATAGAACATTATGAGGATACAAAAAGCAACACCTTTTTTAGCCAATTGATAAATCTCAAACAAAAAGGTTCAATGGTGGAGCACATTGAGGACTTCCAAAAATTGAATATAAGAGTAAAAGATATTCTAGAGGAGCATAGGATTGATGTGTTCATAGGGAAATTAAAGGATAACATCCAACATGAGGTTCACATTTGGGAACCTGATTCATTAGAGAAGGCATTCAGGTTGGCAAGAAAAATTGAAAGTAAACTTATGGCAACAAGGAAGCCTACCAATCACAACTATAAATATGGAAGTGTTGTTGCCCCTAGCCTTCCACAACCTACAAGGTAGACACCACAACAATTAGAAGAAAAAAGAGAAAAAGGGCTTTGTTACAGTTGTGATAGGAAATACACTAAAGGTCATAAGTGTGCCGAGAAGAAATTATTTTAAATAGATTGTGAAAAGGAAGAAGAAAAGGAACAAGAAACATCAAAAGAAGAGGATACACACCAGGAACAAAGCCTAGAGAAAGAAGAAATGAATCTGACCATATCTTGTAATGCATTGGCAGGAATAACCACTCGTCAAACTACCAAGATAGAAGGACATATCAAGAAGAAAAAGGTAATAGTGTTGACTGATTCAGGGAGTAACCATAATTTTATTCATTTTAAGATAGCGAATGAATTGAATTCCTTCTTATAGCCAGCACCAGAGTGTCAAGCGATGGTTGCAAATGGAAAAACCATAAATTTCTCTGGAATTGCCATAATATCAAGCTATCCATGGGAGAATATGTGTTGAATAGTCCAATGCTTTCCATTCCAATGGGCGGTGCTGATGTTTTACTAGGAGTCTAATGGTTATAATCTTTAGGTAAGATAGCTTTTAATTTTCAAGAATTTTTCTTGATTTTTTTTTTAGAATGAAATGAAGTTGAATTAAGGGGTATCATAGGGAAACCGAGAAAGATAATCAACTCTAAGGGCATGGAAAATCTTCTAAAGAAATAACAACATGGCGTAATTTCACAATTATGTTCGCTAAAGGTTCCCACGTCAAAATCATCTATTTCTCGAGATCTCCAAAAAGTCTTGGACAATCATTCCAAGGTATTTGAGACTCCCAAAGGTCTCCCAACTAATCTTGATCATGATCATGCTAATCATTTGATTCTAGGAAGTGTTCCTCCAAACATGAGGCCTTACAGATATCCTGATGCCCAAAAGAGTGAAATTGAATGTATGGTTGTAGAAATACTAGAGGTTGGTATAATTCAACCTAGTCAAAGTTATTTTTCTACTCCAGTATTATTGGTGTGCAAGAAGGATGGATCATGGTGCATCTGTATGGATTATAGGGAGCTCAACAATCTCACTATTAAAGATAAATTTTTCATTCCAGTAATTGATAAATTCCATTTTGAAACACATCCTTAGAAAATTTGTGTTAGTATTTTTTGATGATATACTAATATATAACAAGTCTTGGAAGGATCATGTTCAACATGTTGATATACTGCTCAAATTATTGGAGGGGAAACAATTATATGCACAAACCTCCAAATATTTCTTTGGAATACAAGAGGTGGAATATCTGGGTCGTATTGTATCTCATGAAAGTGTTAAGGTAGACCCTAGAAAAATTAAAGCCATTAAGGAATGGAAAATCCCCACATCCATAAAGCATCTATGAGGATTTGTCGATTTGACAAGGAATTATCGCAATTTTGTTAAGAATTATGGGAGAATAGCAACACCTCTAACAATGTTACTGAAGAAAGATGCATTTTCCTGGACTCTAGAAGCAAGGAAAGACTTTGAACATCTTAAAGAGGAAATGTGCTAAGGACTGGTCTTAGCTACGCCAAACTTCACAAAAACCTTTGTGGAGGAATGTGATGCCTTAGGAAATGAAATTGGTGTTGTTTTAATGCAAGAAGAAAGATCTATTGCTTTCAAAAGTCATCCAATCAAAGGAAAGTATTTACACACATCTATTTATGAGAAGGAAATGTTGGAAATACTAGATGCACTTAAGAAATGACAACCTTACCTAATGGGAAGACACTTCAAGGTAAAAACAAATCATGATAGTCTTAAATATTTTTTAGACAAAGATTATATGTAGAAGAGCCGAAAAAATTGGTCACAAAGATGTTAGGTTATGACTTTGAAATCATCTACAAAAAAGGAAAGAAAAATGTTGTTGCAAGTGTGCTCTCAAAGAAAGGATGAGGATGTGGAAATATTGCTTTATGCCATCTCTATTATCCAACCAAATTGGATAAATGAAGCAATGGATGAATGGAAGAATGATGAAGAAGTGTGTGCACTCATTCAAATGTTATAACAAGACCCTAGTACATCTGATACATTTAGCTGGAAAAATGATTCATTATGGTACAAAGATCGCTTATACCTCTGTAAGAATTCCCAACTCAAACAAAAGATTGTTATGGAATTGAATGCCTCTCCCTTAGGAGGGCACATAGGATTTTAAAAACTTACCACATGGTTAAGAAGGAATTTTTTTGGGATGACCTTAAATTTGATATTCAAAAGTTTGTGGTGGAATGTTTGGTTGTCCAACAAAATAAAGTTGAAACAATTAAGACCTCAGGTCTATTACAACCATTATCCATTCCAAGTCAATGCTAGGAGGAGGTTTCAATGTATTTTATCATAGTTTTATCCATGTTTGAAGGAAAGAGTGTCATCATCGGGGTAGTTGATAGACTTACCAAGTATGCACATTCTTTTGCATTATCTCATCCCTTTAAAGCCTGTACAGTTGCTACTGCATTTATGGAAACAATTCAAAAGCTACATGGAAACCTAAAGATTATTCAAAGCGACAGAGGTCCCATTTTCACTGGAAATTTTTGGACAAAATTATTTTCTTATCTGGGTACTCAGTTAGATCATAGCTCATCGTATCATCCTTAATTTGAAGGGAAAAATGAGTTAGTGAACAAATGTTTAGAAGGATATCTTCATTGCTTTGTATTTTATAAACAAACACAATGGGTCAATTGGTTGCCTCTGGTTGAATGGTGGTATAACACTTCTTTCCATACTACAACAAAAATGACCCCATTTATGGCATTTTATGGATATCATCCACCGTCCATCACAACATATTTAAGAGAAAAGTATAAGGTTCAAGCAATGGAAGATCCCATCGAGCATCAACAAGTTCTCCAACTCTTAAACGATAACATCACTTTGGCACAAAATAGAATGAAACAAGAGACATATCAACATCACAACGAAAGAAGTTTTGATGTAGTTGACTAAGTATTTCTACGAGTACAAGCATACAAACAAATGTCCCTCAAGCAAGCTAAGAAGGATAATAAATTATCACCAGAGTATTATGGTCCATACAAGGTGTTGCAAAAGATTGGTACTATAGCATACACATTGGAGCTTCCTACAGCTTCTTGAGTGCACCCAATTTTCCATGTTTTATGCTTAAAGAAGGTTATAGGTGACAATCTTGCAGTTCAAGCAATATTTACAGAACTTGACGAGGAAGGAAAAATCATATTGGAACCTGAAGTAGTCACAGAAACAAGAACTCGACAACTATGAAATCGATCAATTTCAGAGTATCTCATCAAGTGGAAGAACTTACCCACTGAAGATTCCACATGGGAGGATGAGAATTTTATACAGAAGAATCCAAAACTACTAAAGCATCGAGGACATGAAGGAGAGGGGCATGTTAGGCCCCTATAATACTAGTGTATTCCCTTATTATTATTATCATTGTAGCCGCTTATTGTTATTGTTGTGCCCATATTGTTATTATTGTGCCCCATAGAAGCCCACTATTGTTATTGTTGTGTCCTTACATTATTATTGTTATGTCGACTTTGACTATATTGTGACCCCTTAAACTCCTATATATAGAAAGGAGGTATTTTCATTTCTATCATCGAAGAATTGTTCATTTGTGTAATGTAAAGGAGGTTGGCCCCTCGAAGAGGCTGATTTTGAAGTTGTTTCTCTATCTTTTCTTCTATTTTGTGAGCTGGTTGCATACCCACATTACTAAGGAGGACATCCAATTTTTGTGTAGGGTGATGGTGGAAGTGGGCATGAAGGTATTTGTTTATGTGAGTCTTCTTCATATAGACTTGATTTGTAAGGGTGTCATCGAGTTGTCATGAGACGATGAAGTTGAGGAAGAGAGTGGATTTTTTGTCTTAGATTTCCATAGTAAATTGGATATGAGGGGGCAATTTATTAATACAGCCATGGGAAGAGTGAAGAGTAGGACAACCATTGGGAGAGATGACGAAGATGTCATCTATGAAGAAAACCCAACATTTTGGATTCAAGCTGAAGGAATCAATGATAAACTGTTCAAATTAATCCATGTAGAGGTTGGCCACCACAGTGAATAAGGAGGATCTGATGGCAATGCCTTTAGTTTGGTCATAACAAACCCCTTTAAACAAGAAAAGAGTAGAGGTAATAAAGCTTTTGATGATGTTAAAATTTTCTATATCCACTAGTTTAGAGAACATATTGATACCCTCGAGAACCAAAATTTTGGTAAATAAGGAAACATCATCAAACTAACCAACAGGTCATTGTCATCAAGATGAAAATGTTGACTTTTGTGAATAAAATCGATTGAATATTTAATAAAGGAAGGTTTTTTTTCAACAAAATTTTGGATTTTGTTAGAAACTAACTTCAAAATAGCATGGTTAGGGGCTCTTATAGCACTAATTATGGGTATGAGAGAAATACTGTCTTTATGGAGTTAAGTTTTCCCATAAAGCCTAAGGGTAGGAGGGTTATGGTGGATAAGACTGTTTTGCATACTAGGACTAATGGAGGAAGATTTGGTGATGTTAGTAACTAAGGAAGTCGTTGAGTTGATGGGGTTCTTGGTGACAGGTTTGTAAGAGGAGGATAAGAGGTCAATAAGTTTAGATTCCTAGCTAACAATGTCCATAAGAACTGAGGCATTTTCTTTGTATGCCTTGAGGATAAAAATGTTAGGGTTGTCCTTGAGTTATTTAATGGATTGAAACTCATCGTTGGGGAGATTAGATTTAGAAGGCTTACACTACTAGGGGATCCTAACACAATATTGTCATATTTCGGTTTCATAGGAAGGAATATGATGAGTAATTGATTCTATAGCACAAATCTTGTCTCTTCTAGGGATGCGACGAGGGGCTAGGGAAAAATTAAAACCATTTTCCATAAGCCAGATGGTAGGAGGGTCCAAGGAAGTAGAAGAGAGGTAAATGACTTTGGCAGGAGAGTTTGAACATAAATGGAGGAACCAGTCAAAGACTTGATACCATCAAACTTATTATTATTATTATTATTATTATTATTATTATTATTATTATTATTGTGAGTGTTAATATTTTAAATATTTTTATTAATATTAATATTTTTTATATTATTATTATTATTATTGATACTTTTATTATTATTATTCTGTTCAATTATTATTTTTAGTATTGGTATGATTATTATTAATACTATTATTAATATTAATGTTGTTAAAGGAAACAAAAAAAACTAATTATTAAAATAACTAAGGTTTAAGGAACTATGAAGGCTAGGGAAAAAGAGAGTGATGAAGACAAATAATTTGAAGGAAAAGGGGAAATTTTAAGGTTAGTTGAAGTAGCAAAAGTAACATTACATTTTTTATTGAGTGGGAAAACATGAGGAGATAAACTGAGGAATTTAGGGTTATGGTTAGTTCGATAAGGCATAAGATAGGAGACACTATGAGGAGTGGATGTGGCCAACATCGTAGTTTCTTGAGTGACGACATGCACCCATAGATTCGACATAACAAAGGAGAAGGGAGTTTGTGGGCCCAAAGAGAAGGGAGCTAAAAGATGAAGAGGTAAAGAGGTATGAGAAGAAGTGTAGACTATTAGGGTAACCTGGATTATGATGCACATTGTGAAAGGTCACAAAGGATGGAGATAAGGTTGACACCCTGTTGTTGGCTTCAACAACTTTGATAGTATATGTATTAGAGTTGGTCGAGAGGGCCATTAACTTGTTGGTTGGAAAAATCTTATGGAAATAATCCACCTTTTATACGTTAGTAGAAGGATGTGACGAATGGAGTTGAGCGTGATCCTCTTCGATAGTGGTTTTGAAGGACAAAACTGATTAGTTAAGTTGGAGAGGAAAATTACAAGCTAAAAATTGGCATGGAGGTTGTTGTAGCATCCATTGTTATTTAAGTCTTATTTTCAATTTTATCTCAAATGAAATAAAAATAGAATTAAAATTAAAAAATCAAACCATTGTCTAAAGGTCATGCAGGGGGTTTAACCTCAATGAAGCTCTCGTATATTCTTTACTCTCACAAATTTTAAAAGAAATAAAGTGTTTTGTTTGATTGACAGCTTTTGAATGTAAACCCGCAAGAAGATTTGGGCTGTCTAATCAACAGGCCACAGATCCGATGACAATCAAGTGGGTAACTAACCGAATGCGATGGCATATGAAATAAAGTTTAATTTGCTAAAGTTCGGGCCAATCTTAGCCATCCATAGAAAGAGATGGGATCTGACGGATATCAGGTGGAAAAGTAATTAGATTTTATCGTTAAAATTAGACCTAATAGATCATTAATTGGTAGTTTTTATTCCCTATCGGGTCCGTATGGGAGTCAAAGGGGCGTTGAAAAAGCGGACTCGATAAGGTTTAGTTAAAATAGGTTTAAAGTCTCGTGAGTTCCAAAAGTGTTACGGATCCATTTGGTCACATCAACCCCAACTTACAAATCAGTACTATTAGGGCCCATCAAACCTTAATTCAGTTGTTACATGCGCTAAATGAAGTCAACCATCAGAATGCCTCCTTCCCAAGAAGTTCGGTGATTGAAATCATCCAAAATTATCTCTAAGAGGATCAGTATAGGTAGATACACTACGAGGGTGTGCTGCAGTGCAGCCCAATACATTACTAAGGTGCACTGCAGTGCAGCCCTGTACACTACCACGGAGCGCTGGGCGAATTTAAGCGAAATTTCATTGGGGTTTGGGAATATTCTTATCCATTGGATGCATCTAGAAGCTTCCCAAGTTTAGCTACTCCTTTGGGCTCGAAATTGGATGAGGGAGGAGTTAAAGAACATCAATTCCTTTATCCCTTTCTCCATGGAACTAAATCCTAAGTTTGGGAGGGCATTCACTATCACCATTTATGGCATAACTTCCTTCATTCACCTATAAAAAGACCACTCATCTAAGCGATCAGGGGATGGAAATCATTGAGTTATAGGGAGATGCTGTTAGTATGAGACTTGAGTTGATTTCAAGTATTGTAATGATGTCAAAATGTCTTGCTTGTTATGAGGAGAGGATGGGATTGGACTAGAGGAGTGACACTGAATCAAGCAAATTGGGTTGTAACTCTTCCTTTATCTAATAAAGTGTTCAAATATTTTTCCATATGTTTGTATTTTTCATTGATGCTTTCATATGTGTATTATGAACTTGATTCCATTCTATGTTTAATCAATAGATCATTATAATATGCTTTGATCATTTCTTGTCTTTTGTCTATGTGTAGGTACTTTTCAAGTGGATTAAGTATGGAAAGGAGTGATAGAGTTGGTCAAGGAAGATAAGGAGTAAGCGAAAGCTACAGGTTGTCTTCTTTAATATCTTATTTAATCTATTGGTTATAGAAAAGGTAGAGAATTCTTTGCACTATTGTTCTAGACTTAGCTACTAGTCTAGGGGTTTAAGTGTTTATCTGTAGACACTAAAACTTCCAAAAAAAAAAATTGGTGACTCCACTGGGGAGTGAATTATCTTTCCTAGTAGCTAATCCACCTCCTTAGACACCTTGACATACTTTACTTGTTGTAATTAAGCCTTTTGCATTGAATTTTGGTCAAAATTTGAGGTTAGATGACTCTTGAGTGGCCTCATAGGAATCAACATAGGCTAGCCTTAGAGGCAATGCACTGTAATGCACCCTCTAGTTAGAGACAATACATTGTAGCACAATTACTCCCTCCTTGGCTTGCGCTGATCTTCCTAGGGTCAGATTCCCACCCTTGGAATTAATTTTTTTGCCAAAATTCTTCTAATTGTTTGTTTGCTGATTGTAAATGGATGTCATGTCTCAAAAAACAGGTTTTCATCTCCTTAGATGGCCCTAATTAAACTAGGATTGATAAATGTTTCTTATGTATTTACTTTGTCATTTTCAATCTATAGTCGGAAGTTAGTTTTTGGTTGATTAATCTTTGTCGAAAGAAAGTGTCGTAAAATTGTCTTTTACTTTGGAAGTTGAATTGTGGTAAAGTCCTCATTCATGAAAGATCGATTGACTGATGTGCGCATATGATTATTGTTTTTGTTGAAAGTGTCGTAATTCCTCATTTCTTTGAAAATGAAAGTGTTGTAAAGTCTTCCTTTCCTTGAAAAGAAATTGTCGCAAAATCATCATTTTTATGAAGAGTTTATTGATCGATTGTGCATTAGTTTTCCTTTTTCTTCGTTCACATTAAGGGAAATCAAAACGAAATACATGCATGTTGCATTGAAAATGTTTGTGTGTGCTGATAGGAATAGTGTAGGGAAATTGCATTAGATGTGCTCTTTGCTCTTTGTCAAAGATCTGATTGCTCTATCCCTACTAGCTAAGGATTTTCATTGTTAAATTGAATTGAAAGAATGCTTATCATTATTTGCATTTTAGGAATTGAAAACATACATCACGTGGTGAACCTTGAAAGAAAAATTTGAAAAATTGTAAAGAAGATCAACTTATAATTTATTTGAATTTACCTAATGGAGCATTGTCACCTAACGAAAAAAATTTAGAGGTCTAGGCTAGAGACGTGTTCCGGCATCGTAAAACAAAGCAGCTGTCGCTAAATTTTCTGCAATACGTCCCGAGTGTGATACCTCATTCCACGTATGTGAGTATATCGTAGCTCGTCCATGTACCTTTGGGTGTATAGGGTGGTGTTACAGTATGTAAAGTATATGGGAATGCTCTCACTGTGCGGTTTTGCATTAAACAATGCTTATATGGATTGGGCCTCCACGTACTTTTGGGTATATATGGGAGGACAACACTAGGTTGTTATCCATCCTTAGGTAACCGAGTCAGCCACCTTGTACACTGTGATACATTGAACACAACATTCGGGGAGATTGCCTGCCTTTACTTCTTAGCTCGCTAGGAGCTATTCTACAGTTCATAGTTACTTGGTAATCCTTTTTCCTAGAACATCCCTCTTTTGTTTTGTTTTGATACTTTGATTAAAATTAAATTAATTGACTGTGGATAACATCCTCCATGCTAGCTCCTTAGTTGATCTTAGATTGAGACATATGGTGACAAATTTGGAGTCCACCGATCAAGGAATTCCTTTTGATGGGAATCTTAGTCTTATTCCTTCTTTCAGAAATATTGGTGCTTCTTATATGGCTACATTGTCCCTTCCAAGATTTACCATGGGCTTGCCAGTATGGTTGTTTTCAACCTCCTTGGTTCAAAATATCGTTATTTCTCCACAATCGAGTACACCTCGAACTAAAAAAAATCAACCTTTAGTTGATCCTAAAGTTGATTGTTTGCCTTCTTCCTTGGTTGTTTCTTCCTCCCCTTCTTCCACTTCGCCTGGTGAAAGTATTGGTACTAGTAACTAGGTGGCTAAGAAGAAGAAGAAGCAAATTCAGCAGAGGGGCAACCAAGAAACCATTGCTTTGAATGCAACGTCTGATGAGAAACCATTCATCAAGCCTCACACACCAAGCTTGCCCTTTCCGTTCTGTTTATGGAAGATTAGAATCAATTTATAAAAGACCGAGATCTCCGAAGGGCTCTTCCAGCAAAAGGGATTTGCAATTATCAAGAAAGTTTTATGTTGTTTTTGTTTCCCCTTTTCTCTCCTCTTCTTCGCTCATGAAAATTGAATCGTTCCATTCAATCAATTAATTTGTGCCTCCTCCTTTTTGTTCTATCCAATAAATTCCCTTATGTTTAGGTCACCAGTTCAGCATTGGAACTAAAATTGGATGGGAGATTGGGACTATTTTCAGTAAATAGATCAAATTATTCCATTGATATGAATGTTATATATCGGATCAATCTCCAACTATGCCTTTGAATCCATCTCATCTTGACACAGTGGTGGAAAGAATACCCAGTTAGTTGTGCTTAGACTTCAAACAGTTCAGCTTTAACCATTCTAGTGGTCCTCCCTCATTGGTTGTTATAAACTAAGAGTTCATTTCCCAATCAATTACGAAATGCTATAGTTCTTCGATGTTCCCCATTCGGAAGTAATTTGTTTAGATTATGAACTTTTCTATCTCCAAAGTGCAGCTGGTTGGGCCCAGCCATATTATTCGAATATACAACTCGCACACACTCCCTTTCCAAAATAGATCAGTACACTAAGCACCACACTTGAATTTATTATATTTGTTCCTAAAATATTGGTATTTGATCCGAAACCCCCAACGGAAGGCCAATAACTCAAGGAAATGAAAGGATCAATTATATTTTTCATACGCTCTCCCCTCATAAATAAGGTTATGTTCTATAGAATTTCGTTATTTTCTTATTTGATCCTATCTAGTTCTGGATAATAATATTTGGGATACTTAACTTAGTCCCAGGTCTTTTATAAGGATAAAAATAATTTGATTTCCCTATCCACTCCCTTCCCTGCCGCACGCGTCATGAATCTTTCCGACCGAAGTATAGTTATAGGAAGAATAATTCATTTGCTAATTATTCAGATCAGCCTCTCCTGCAGTTTAACAAGTAAATTATTGGAGAAATACTAATGTAATGATGAGGTGTAGGGATTTTTTTTTTTTTTTTTCAGGATTAAACAAAGGGATTCACAAATAGAAGCGCTAGGGCCACAACTAGTCTATAAATAGTTAAAGCTTCCATAAAAGCTAAACTTAGCAGTAATATGTAGGAATTTACAGCGTAAGTTCCTCAGACAGAACACCAAAGGACACCACTCACAAACAGATCACAGATCAATACACTAGTATTTTGACGTGGTTAAAACCCTCAAAGAGGGAAATAGTCCACGGCCTGAGCCAACGTGGCCACTTCAGGCAATTTATTAATAAAAGAATGAAAATTTACATATGCTTTCTCATAGACGGATTACCCTACAAATGACCCTCCATGCTCTTTAAATAGAGATCATGGACCAATTGGGTGTTAAGCCATGGATCAAGTGTTGGTAATACTGAGGAGAGAATGAACCATCAGATCACTACATATCGTGACCGTTGGATTGTAAGTTACAAAATGTACATAGTAAAGAAACACATTTTACCTAACTCTATACCTAACTCTATACTAGACCAAGTTGTACTTAACTATTTCCTATGTGTCGGAATATCTTAACATCCCCCCTTAAGAACAACTTGGGATAGGATTGAAGGATTTACAAATATGACACAATAGGAGAAGGAAGGAGGCACTAGAGCCTATCCCCCCTTAGTGACAACTTCCTAAACTCCAACCATAAATCGAAGTTTAGTGAACTTCGCCTTTGTGAGAGCCTTTGTAAAGATGTCTGCAACTTGATCATCTGTTGAGCAATATTGCACTTCAAGAACATGGTCGTGAATGAGATTTCTGATGAAGTGCATGTGCAGTTCAATGTGTTTGTTGTGCTTTGATTATCACACCAAAGTGTAGTCGGATGCTGCTGCTGAAAGCCAAACTCTGACAGGATCTGACAAAGCCACAAGGCTTCCTTACTAGCTTCTACGACACCACGATATTCTGCTTCTGCTGAAGAAAGAGAAATGGCACCTTGTTTCTTGCAAGCCCATGTAATAGGTCCTAAACCAAGAGTGAACACATAACCTGCAGTAGACTTCCGATCATCAGGGTCACTAGCCCAATCGGAATCAGTGAAACCAACCAATAGAGGAGATGCTTCGGCACTGTAATGAATCCCAAACTGAACTGTACCTCGAACATAACGAAGTATTCTTTTAGCTACTTTCCAATGACTTTCACGTGGGTTTTGCATAAACCGAGAAACAAGGCAACAACAAAGGAAAGGTGAGGACAAGTATGGGTTAGATACAAACGTTTTCCTGCAAGTTGACGATATAAGGTAGCATTAACTTCAGGAGAAGTACAAGTGACTGAAAGTTTGACTCCAGACTGAAAGGGAGAAGGGGTTGGCTTACAGTCTTCCATGTGAAAGTGGCGTAGAATATCACGGGCATACTTGGACTGAGAAAGGGTAATACCTTCCTTGGATTGCAAGACTTGAAGACCGAGAAAATAATGTAAGTGTCCTAAATCTGTCATTTCAAACTTCCTTTTAGGGCTAGACTTCACATGGTTTATAAAGTTGGGATCACTACCAATTAGGATAAGATCATCAACATAAAGAACAAGAATGATAAGAGACTTGCCCACTTTCTTGGTGTAGACAGTATTGTCAGAATGACACCTAGAGGAGCTAGATTCTAAAAGAAAGTTATCCATTTTGGCATACCAAGCTCGAGGAGCTCGCTTGAGACCATAAAGGGATTTCTTAAGCCAACATACAAGGCTGGAGTCTGTTTGTATAAAGCCAATAGGTTGTTCCATATAGATTTCTTCATGCAAGTCCCCATGCAAGAAGGCGGATTTAACATCCATCTGATGGACTTCCCATTTGAAAGAAGCAGCAAGGGAAAGAACAAGGTAGATAGAGTTCATTTTGGCAATAGGGGAGAAGGTTTCAGTGTAGTCAATGCCTTCAACTTGTGAAAAACCCTTAGCAACAAGATGAGCTTTATGTTTATCAACATTCCCATCTGGTCCATACTTGGTTCTGTAAACCTATTTGCATCTAACAAGTTTTCATCCCTTTGGTAGAGGAACAAGATCCCATGTATCATTTGCCAATAGTGAATGATATTCTTCATTCATAGCTGCTTCCCAATCTGGATGGCCTGAAGCTTCTGCAAAGGTGTCAGGATCATAATTCACCAAAGCTTGAGCCAGTAAAGAAGAGGCTCTCTCGAACTAAGAACGTGTACGTCACTGATCTGTAGGATCACTGGAAAGATCACCTACTGCATCCCGAGTAGCACGGATCCATTTTGGAAGCTAAGGAGCTGAAAGAGGATCCTGAGAAGGTGGGGGAGGATTTTCATCCTCACTTTCATCATCTGAAGAAGAAATATTTTCAAAAGTAGAAGAGATAGGGAGAGGTGGCACATCCGCTGAACTAGGCTCACAGGTGATATATTTTCAGCAAACTTTACATCTCTTCTAATGATAACATTTTTGGACTTAAGTGGAATAAGTCTATATCATTTGACATCTTCAGAATATCCAACAAAAATAAATTTTTCACTCTTAGGTTCTAAAGCTTTATGTTTCTCATCTGGAATATGGGCCCATGGTTCACTTCCAAAAACACGAAAGTGACTTACATCTGGTTTGATTGAGCTCCATGCTTCTTCTGGAGTGATATTCTTTAAAACCTTAGTAGGAGTGCGATTTATTATGTAATTTTCACAGTTAATTGCTTCTGCCCAATAATTAAGACTAAGTCCTTTAGATTGAAGCGTACAATTAGTCATTTCCTTTAAGGTGCGATTCTTCCTTTCAGCTACACCATTTTGTTGTGGAGTATATGGAACAGTATGTTGCATTTGAATTCCATTCTCAGTGCAAACATTGATGAATGTTTTTTTAACATATTCTCTGCCATTATCAGATCTTAGCTTAAGAATTTGATGTCCAGATTGTTTTTCAACAAAGGCCTTAAAGGCCAAGAACATGTTAAATACTTCACTCTTGAGTTTTAAGAAGTATACCCAAGTGCGTCTGGAGAAATCATCAATGAAAGTTAAGAAATACTTGTAGCCAGAGAATGAAGCAACTGGAAGTGGACCACATAAATCACTATGCACGAGCTGTAAAGGGGTAGAGGTGTGCCAAGAGGCACTTTTTTCAAAACTCTCCCGATGATGTTTTCCGAGTACACATCCAGAACAAACACCATCTCTGCAAGATACCATTGGAAGACCTGTCACCATATTTTCTTTACATAGATTTTGAAGAGAGCGATAGTTTAAGTGACCAAATCGCTCATGCCAAAGTTTGCTCACTTCATCACTATGAGCAACAAATACTGAGGGAAGATTTGATGACCCAAAGTTGTGAAACTTATACAACCTTGTAGAATCATCAGCAATGCCAGTAGCTAAAATCTATCTAGGATCTCTTAGGTCCATAATTACAACATCGTGAGGTGAAAATTCAACGATTTTACCTTCACCTGAATGGGTTATCTGATATATAGATAGAAGATTGCAGGATAAGGTTGGAACACATAATACATCATTAAACTGACCATTTTCTAGATGAACAGTTCCAGTCCCTACAACACTAAGAGATCTATCATCACCAACATATATATTTTTGGTGTTACAATCATTTAAAGAAGAAAACATGGCTTTGTTTTTGGCCATGTGATAAGAAGCTCGAGAATCAATGAGCCACTCATGAGAATGAGAAGAAGAAGAGACATTTAGTGCATAGCCAGACTGAGATGCTTGACAACCACATGCAGAAAGTGCCATTCCTGAAGATGAAGTTGAAGTTGAAGATTGCTCCAAATAGATGTTATGCTTCTTCATTGCTGCTTCCAAGGCTTCCATCTTCTTAAAGCATTTTGATTCTAAGTGGCCATCTTGATTAAAAAAGTTGCAATGTCTATTAGTCTTCTTCCCTTTGTTTTTATTTGTCTTATCATTTTTTTGAAATGATTTTTCATTTTGAGGATGAAATTGCTTAGGACCCTTGCTTGGTTTAGGACCATTCTTTTTAGGATACAACTTCTTAGGATTCTTTGGATTTGGTTGCTGTTGGGCGGCTAACGCTTTCTTAAAAGAGTTTCCAAGATGAAGAAGACCAAGGTGTAAGAGTTTTTCTTGTTCTCTTATTAACGAATCACAAAAGGAATCAAAGGAAGGGGACTTGTAGGTTTGTCCTTGAGAAATGAAGGCTTCTCTTGTAGAATGAAAGGTGGAGACAAACACAGAATAGGTTGGTCCCAACTTAGTAAGAATGGAGTAGATAAGGCTACTATCTTCTTTCTTAACCTTGACACCTTCCAAGAGAAGTCTAAGGGTATTGAACTTGGACAAAAAATCTTCAATGCTAGAAAAATTATTGGGGTCCAATGTAAGAAATTCATTTTCAAGTTGATGGGCTTTAAGTTCATTTTTAATTCCAAAGACTTTAGTAATCTGTTGCAGTGCTTCATCAGGAGTATCAAGTTCTGCAATATGGAATCTAAGATCTCGAGAAATAGACATCCCTATCAACCCACGTGCTTGGTCTTGCCTATTTTCCCATTTAGTTACCTTATCTTCATCTTTCAGTTTGGTCTCTTGGCCTGTGTCTATTCTGTAAAGACCTTTACTTCTAAGTAAATCCACAATGTAGGACCACCATCGGAAGTAGTTAGTGCTATCAAGAATGACTTGGCATGGAATTTCCATTTTTAACAGAAACTAAAGCTGTAGATGCTGAAACTAAGTGTACCGATGGAAAGATCTCGAAAAATTAGGTTCTTTAAAAAAAAACGGTTCTGAAAACGACTTCCGGATGAAGAAGTTATGGCTTTTTGAAAAAAATTGACAAAGTCGCCGACGAAGTGCGGGAATGTGGGGAAATGAAAAAATCCGCCTCCACAAAATGGAGACTTGAACCCAAGACCTCTGCTCTCATAAATTAGCTCTACACCAAGTGAGCTATACAAAAATTTTGAGAGAGAGAGAGGGGGGGGGTGGGTTGATGCTTTGGGTTGCGTGCTTGCTTTGAGAAAGCTCTTTTTCCCTACAAAACAAAAAACACAAAACCCAACATGGACATACAAAAAAAATGAACCTTACAGCTCGAAGTTAGCTTTAGCAGGAAACTAAATATTTTCAAAAATGAACCTTGCAGCTCGAAGTTAGCTTTAGCCGAAAGCTAAATATTTTCCTCAATGTTTCTGATTTTCTGAGATCACACTAAGGCGCCGCAGAAAAGAGCATACGCATGAGAAAAATCCTTCCTTTCTGTTTCTGATTTTCCCAGATCGCACAGAGTCGCAGGGTAAAGAGCATACGTAGAAATGAAAGGTATAGATCCAGTAATAAAAAAAGTTAAATAAACTGAAACCGAAATAAATAGAGAGAAAATAACTGTAAACTGCAAATAAACATTGTATACCTCCAGATCTTAAAAATGACGCAGCTAGGGCTACTAGAAACCTTTTCTCGTGAAACGAAAGGGGTTCCTTATTGTGGGGAAAAATGCCTATGCAGGACGATCCTATCCACCTAAGGTGTGACAGTGCCTTAGCAACAAACAGAGACAGCTATTCTAGTATTCTTCCTTTATGAATTAAGAATGAAGAGAGATGGATGGACTAACCGATGTCTTCCGTTTGTCCCTCGATCCAGTTTCTCTTCTCTTGGAGAGTTCCCAGCTACTTGCCTTCTCGCTCGCCCAGCTCCAACAGGTTTCTGCAAGGTCACAAGAGAAGAACACTACACAAGACATAGATTCATATTCATAACTAGTTCAGGATTAGAAGTAAACTAAACATACTAATGCAATCATACATCAAAGATACATCAGTATATAGGAGAAACCAAGATAGCTTTATTGATGAATAACAAGGTTCAGGAAGAGATACAACCCAGAGGGCTCCAATCCAGCATCTCCTTC
Organism: Pinus tabuliformis; assembly: GCA_031772625.1. Taxonomy (NCBI): domain Eukaryota; kingdom Viridiplantae; phylum Streptophyta; class Pinopsida; order Pinales; family Pinaceae; genus Pinus; species Pinus tabuliformis. The sequence continues at coordinate 1,905,401,987 of CM062816.1, forward strand.
CCAGCAAAATAGAATTCCTATCTTCACCTCCCTTCAAAGCATTAAGCACCCAATGATTCCAATCTCAAACCAACAGCAATTCTTTGCAATAACAAAATTCCAGCCTCTAGATCTCATGGAGGAGAGATCCATATATAGATGTTTGGAGAGAGGATGAGTCAGCTTGAGATCTGACTAGTGTCCTCTCCCTCTGTCAGTTCTTGATTCCACTTGGAGGTTCTTGCTTCCACTTGGAGATTTTGAACCTCTTACTCATCATAGTCGAATTCCCTGAGGCAAGTGTCATTTTGGAAGCTTCCTGGGTTTTGACACCTTGAGAAATGAGCTTGCCACATGTCCACTCTCGCTCAGCGCAGGTAGCCAGTGTTGGCTTTGACATTCAGCGCAGGTAGCCAGTGTTGGCTTTGACATTCAGCGCAGACAGCCAGTGGAGCCATTGACATGATCCTGAATTGACTTGTTTTTGAGCAGTTTCTGGTGGAGAACTTCTGTGAATTGCTGTGGTTTGTTAGCCTTGTTCCTCTAGGGGTAGGAACAACATGTTTAGGGACTTTGGATCCCTTAGATTATGGACATTTCATGCTCAATGCTATAAGGCACAAAAATGTCTATAACAGTTGCCCCCTAAAGTATGAGGCCGTTTATCGGGTGAAATGCTTTATCCAGGAGGGTCCGAAGTTCATCCAATGCTGGGAGGAGACCTGTAATAAGATACAATACAATACATTATTTTTCATACTGCTTTCATGATCTAGCTGAGGCGGGCATTCCCATGCTCAGCTTTATAAATTCATTTTTCTGTACATAGAACAGACAATCGTCTGATGGTAGACTGATAATTTTGATGAAATTATCATCCTTTGAGTAGGATGATTATCTGCTGTAATGATGTACAAGTCAATGTCTTTATTTTTCCTAAATATATATCGCAGCCCAGATGGATGAAACTAGATCCGGGGTCTTCAAACTCGTCCGATCTTCACTCTAAGTACAAGTCGATCCATGTGAGAAATGTTCTGAAGTCGAACATGGAAAGACATCGCTTGATTACCGGTCAATGAGGTAAACCGTTAACAAGCGCGAGAGGAATCACCGATAATGATAATGACCCTCAAGGTACTGTAGTACAATTCACGTGGTGTGAATAAAGGACTTGGCGTCGAACACCACGCAAAATCTTTCGGTTGAAGGTCATTGATGTATACCTGTCGCCAGAAGTGAGAAACTTGCCATTGAGGCATGCAAGCTTCAAAGTACTGAAGGGGTTGTTCCTAGATCAACTTCTTGGATAATGAGCTGATGTCGACAAGAAGCGATCCGTCAAAGGAGGGCCTTAATGTATCCCACATCAGTGACACGGAACGGAGCTAATGATTTTGATGGAGGTAAAAACGATCTGTGACATATGATTTAGGGTGGCGGTCATGAAAGGATGAAGGATAATGTATGGCAGTGGATGGGACACGGTTGACTTCTCTTGAATGACTTCTCTTGAACATATGGCGACACTGATGCGATGGATCGGTAGCATTACCCTAGATATGGATGGTATGGCGAGACCATGGTGATGTGACCGGTGAATGAAACAACCCAACCCGATTGTGGTACAGAGGAAAAGTGTCATGTTCAAGAGCGTCTTGCTACCATCAAAGTTTTCTTGAGTTTCTCCCAATTTTTCCCCAGTCATTGCTGACCAGTACCTCTTTATTTTTGTCAAGCTTGAGGAGGATAACATATGCTTGTTCTATAACCCGCCCTTTGGGCAAGCCCATCGCTATGTTTTAACGAGTCTAGCGATAGTGAAACTCGTTCTCGTCTAAAGACAAGTTTGTCGCTATTTAATGATTTTAACGAGTCTAACGACAAGGATAACTCGGTCCTTTTCATTTTTAGAGAGTCTGAAAAGGTACATAAAGTTAACTCCAAAATTCCTTTTTCGTCATCTAATCCCTTAGGTCCGAAAAAGTATAAAACAATACAGAAGGGATGAGTTTTCGATAGTTTTAACGAGCCGAACAAAACAAGCGCTCGATCTTTTTGTGCAATAATCCCTCAGGTCCAAAAAGATTAAAATCTAGAGGAGGGATAGCACTTCCGGTCGCTTTAACGAGCTGGAAGGCCAAAACTCGGCAATCTTTTCATATTTTACGAGTCAGTTGAAAAGAGCTTAAAGAAGACTCGTCTTTCGAGGAACGAGTGATAAACAGGGTTAGCAGCTGATTCCAGGTACAGGTTGGAATTTTCCAATCACGGCAGTGTCACAAGGATGGCTAGGTGAAATCACTCTTCGCAGCTGTTCCTCAAAATGGGTAAACAATCATATGGAGGTGAACGATCGGCCAAATGAAAAGTGGAGGTGACGGTGCAAACACGACCAAGGCTTTAATGGCTGATAAGGTTACATTCACAGTGGTTATTTATCGGGTAGTGGTTCATTTTTTATTTTAAAATGAGCTTAAATGCTGGTGGAAACACTTGCTCATTGCTTATGTTTATTTTTTAACGAGCATGAAGTCCGCGTTAAAACTGCTCGGATCTTGCGTTTATTTTTTAACGAGCATGAACTTTGTGCTAAAACTGCTCGATCAACCCAGTCATATGATAAGAATGTCTCATTGAAGATGCTATTTTTTAGGGAGCTTAGATCTTACGTAAGCTTTGCTCCGGATCCTTTCGTTATGCAAGTTCGGAAACGACTAATCCTATGAGTTTAAAGGGTTAGAGGTCCTAAAAATTTAAAAAATAAATAGTCGCCCCTTGCTAGCACTCCAAAAGGTTTGCATGCCCCCAGGCATAAAGTACGATTTCAAGGTTACCTCTACTTCATTTCCGTCAAAACATTTGTTTCACCGAGAGAGGCCTACCTCTTTCAGGTTACCCAAAGATTGTCTCGTTCGTGGGCACGAATGAAACACTTCTTCGGCGATGTCTACCGAGATAAACAAAGGTGAGGGACGTAGCCCGCCGACTCACATAACTTTGACAAAAGAATCTTATTCTAGAATAACCCTCTTCCTAGACGGACGGGGTACAGACTAGTCATATTCTCCCGCGGAAACCTACTCTATACCCAAAGTTTCTCTGCCGAAGCATACCAGGACGCATGCCCCCTGGGTTCCAGTCATATCCTCCCGGATTACTCGTGCTCATCAGGAGGACAGACCGTGGGTTGAGACACTTCTTGCGTGAATAGACCATTTAGGGATGGTTCATGACTATTTGCGATGTGTGATCTGGGAAATGAAAGTTGGTCCACGAGCTTGACCACTCTTCCTTCGTGCGGAAAACACATTACTCTAAAGAGTGAGGAGACGATGGCTCCCATGCAATATATATAGTCTCGTCCAAGGAGTAGGTTATAATCCAAGGGTCCTTGAACGACCATCACGTTCATTTGAACGGTCTTCCCTTTCAATGTGATAGGCACATTGGGGAGGATCCCTAAAGGTCGACTGGTTCCTTTATCAAAGCCTGATAGATTTCTCATTCCAGGCAAAAGCGCTGGCGAACCAAGCGCTTTCCAAGCAATAGAGGAAAGGATACTCACAGATGCCCCCTCATCAATAATAGTGCCAGCCATTACCATTCTGTATATTTGAACGATAACTCTGAATGGTATGCTAGCTGGCAAGCGGGGTCTGCCTAGTTGGTTCCAGTCGAACGAGACAACTAGGTTGCTTGGTGGTGGGACCGAATAGACAGCCGGGTATGACCTTGACGAAGTTCCTTCCTGCGATAAAGGAATGGGCAAATTGCCCCCATGTTCGTCGGAGTCAGTGTTGATGAAGAGAATTTGGACGGTGTCATCTTTATTCTCCTCTGTGATGGTATCATTCGAAGATAGAGCCTCTGAAGGCAAAACCAGGTCAACTGCCGCCTCAACCTTTTGACTTTCGTCAGGTATGGATTCAGACGGTTCATCTTCAATGATAGGGGCTTCGGCTGACCACCTGAGCGGGCCAGCCGGATTCTCAACTAGCGAAGGACTTGGCAGGAGTTTTTGATATCCAGGAGGAAGTTGCGCTCGTAAAATCGGGCGATCTTCCAAAACTTTTTTTGCCTCGTCTAAGAAGGGACAATGGTGGATGGCATGGTCGCCTTCACACAGTTTGCAGGGAAATCTAGCTTTCCCTCTCTGTCCTGGGGCTTCACTTTCGCTAGTTGACGGTGTGCAGTCAACATGGTTATCAGAGGTTGATGCCACCGAACTGTGCAAACGGGGAGACCAGTCCCTTAGTATCCGAGGGATGCAGGGACAATCTCTGTGGAAGTGGTCCCCTTTGCATATGACACATGGCGATTTAGGCCTTGCTAGTGCCGTGTGTGGATTTTTGTCAGACGACACTTGTTTGCCCCCAGTCACCTTTGGCTCCTTCTTCTTCTTCTCTTTCTTCTTCTTTTCCTTCTTCTCCTTAGGAACTTGGTCTTTTGTTTTACCAGTTCCGTCAAGCAAAGAGGAAGGAGGAGAGGAAGAATTATATGAAGTCGAAGGCTGGTGGGCAATTCTGGTCTGATCTAACTGTCGACTCGACTGTTCAGGAATAGTGGTGTTCTGAACGACATTGGTTGAAAAGAGCCAGACCGGTAGGCCAATTGTCAGCCCTGGAAGCGACAATGTGGCCATATGGGGCATACCAACATCTCCCCAAGAGGAGAAGGGATTAGGATTTCCACCAAGGGGAATTCCTTGGTTGGTGGGCTCCATCTTTTCAACCTAAAGATCAACGTGGGAATAAAGGGTGATTGTTCCGTTTAAAATAAATTTTTAACGACGCTTTAGACACAACTTGCTTTTTCAATTTTAAAGAGTCGAGAAAAAGTTAAAGATGACTCTAGTCTCCTTCGATGTTTTAACGAGCCCGAAGTGACAAATGCTCGGATGGACTTTTTCCGTTATAAAGTCTGAAAAAGGCCAAAAGGAACTGCTCTGGAGTTCTAGGCAGAGGGTGTGCCAAACTTCTCGCAAAACCGCAGAATACTTTTTAGGGTACGGGCGGTCGAACTTCCTGAATGTTGTGTTCAGTGCATTGCAATCAGTAGGGCGGCCGACACGGCTTCCTAAGGATAAAGGTTTTATTCCTATAGGGGTCTCCCAATATATACGCAACGATACGTGGGAGCACAATCCGTACTGGCGCTATCGTCCCTCAAGAGGAATCACCCACCTTCAACGAGATCGACAGTCACCAGGCTTTACGACGCCGGAACACGTCTCTAGCCTAGACCTCTATGTTGTGTGTTATGTTGCAAAGCGTTGTTAAGTTCATTAAGTTTATTTTAAGTTGATCTTTTTAGAAGTTTGCCTTTCTGGATCACCACGAGATGTATGATACAATTCCTAAATGCAGTCCAAAGATGATAAGCAAGCTTTATATCTTTTCAACTTTGAAAATCCTAGCTACTAAGGGAAAAGAAAGACACCATCTTTTCTCAAAGAGCAATCAGCACACTCTAATGCACTTTTCCTAAATCAAACATGCAAACTATCAAAATGCAAATGCGCAATGCAGGTGTTTGTTTTCCACTTTCTTAGTATTGATGCCTACAAAGAAAGCTTTTTGTACAACTTTGAATTTGCTTTTAAATGACAAGTACAAACAAGTTTACTTTTTCGAAATCAGAAAGGGTAGAAGAGAATACAACACTTTACGAATTTCGAAATGAACACTTGTTTCGACACTTAAAAGAGACAAACTCAAACCAATAAGCAAAAGTAAATGTATAATCAACTGTAAACAGCCAATGAACTCTCTCCTAAGATCACAATCAACAGATCTGAATCAAGGGCTACAGGATGATTATTTCACTCATGCAAAAGAAAACTGTAAATGATGCCACAAACACATAAAAACACTCACAGTATTTTTGTACAAAAGGAGGCAGAATTTAAGCAGAGAAAAGGAGTTATCAGACTGGTACCTATGCTGGTTACAGGCTGCAAAAATCAGAGATCAAAACAGGGCAAAACAGAGCAGAGAACCCCAGTTGCACAAGGCCAAACTGGATTAGCGCAACCTCAACACTGGGGTTTTGACATTCAGCGCAGGTGGCCTTCACGGGACCTACGTTGAAATGCAGAATCCCTTCACAGGGGTCGCACTGAAGGAGAAACTCTCGTTTCTCACTGGGTTCTGGGTCACAGATTGCTGATTAATCAACGGTTTTAGGCCAAATCAAAACCACAAGCAAGGTACAATCAAAGGGATGCTTTGAGGGGGTACTAATATCTATCACAAAGGATCATCAAATCATTTGTGAATCCATTGTTCAGATCATAGACAAATCCAGTGATTGGATCAAAGCAGCAACTGTCTACTTTGCAACTGAGAAGAGCAGATGCAGTTCGATTGTTGCTGTTGAGTCTATGAAGCAAACAATGATAGAGACACAAATAAAATGACTAAAACAAATCTCCCCAGCGGAGTCGCCAATTTGTTGTGGGGAAAAATGCCTATGCAGGACGATCCTATCCACCTAAGGTGTGACAGTGCCTTAGCAACAAACAGAGACAGCTATTCTAGTATTCTTCCTTTATGAATTAAGAATGAAGAGAGATGGATGGAATAACCGATGTCTTCCGTTTGTCCCTCGATCCAATTTCTCTTCTCTTGGAGAGTTCCCAGCTACTTGCCTTCTCACTCGCCCAGCTTCAACAAGTTTCTGCAAGGTCACAAGAGAATAACACTACACAAGACATAGATTCATATTCATAACTAGTTCAGGATTAGAAGTAAACTAAACATACTAATGCAATCATACATCAAAGATACATCAGTATATAGGAGAAACCAAGATAGCTTTATTGATGAATAACAAGGTTCAGGAAGAGATACAACCCAGAGGGCTCCAATCCATCATCTCCTTCCCAGCAAAATAGAATTCCTATCTTCACCTCCCTTCAAAGCATTAAGCACCCAATGATTCCAATCTCAAACCAACAACAATTCTTTGCAATAACAAAATTCCAGCCTCTAGATCTCATGGAGGAGAGATCCATATATAGATGTTTGGAGAGAGGATGAGTCAGCTTGAGATCTGACTAGTGTCCTCTCCCTCTGTCAGTTCTTGATTCCACTTGGAGGTTCTTGCTTCCACTTGGAGATTTGGAACCTCTTACTCATCATAGTCGAATTCCCTGAGGCAAGTGTCATTTTGGAAGCTTCCTGGGTTTTGACACCTTGAGAAATGAGCTTGCCACATGTCCACTCTTGCTCAGCGCAGGTAGCCAGTGTTGGCTTTGACATTTAGCGCAGGTAGCCAGTGTTGGCTTTGACATTCAGCGTAGACAGCCAGTGGAGCCATTGACATGATCCTGAATTGACTTGTTTTTGAGCAGTTTCTGGTGGAGAACTTCTGTGAATTGCTGTGGTTTGTTAGCCTTGTTCCTCTAGGGGTAGGAACAACATGTTTAGGGACTTTGGATCCCTTAGATTATGGACATTTCATGCTCAATGCTGTAAGGCACAAAAATGTCTATAACATTCCTCATTGGAACTGATGCTCCCAACACAACAGAGCAGTCCTCTCGGCCCGAAAGCAGTCAGAAACAATAGATCTAGGAAAGGGCAGTCGGATGCAGTTCTACCGACTTCAGATTTGGATCACCAATGGACATGGCCCTCAAATAGCTCTGATACCATGTAGGAATTTAGAGGGTAAGTTCCTCAGATAGAACACCAAAGGACACCGCTAACAAACAGATTACAGATCAATACACCAGTATTTTGACGTGGTTAAAACCCTCAAAGAGGGAAATAATCCACAGCCTGAGCCAATGCAGCCACTTCAGGCAATTTATTAATAAAAGAATGAAAATTTACATATGCTTCTCTCATAGACAGATTACCCTACAAGTGACCCTCCATGCTCTTTAAATAGAGATCATGTACCAATCGGGTGTTAAGCCACAAATCAAGTGTCGGTAATACCGAGGAGAGAATGAACTGTCGGATCACTACATATCGTGACCGTTGGATTTTAAGTTACAAAATGTACATAGTAAAGAAACACACTTTACCTAACTCTATACCTAACTCTATACTAGACCAAGTTGTACTTAACTATTTCCTATGTGTCGAAATATCCTAACATCACAAAGTTTGATATCCATGCGAAATTTGTACGGGAAACCATCTTCTTCAAAATTGTCTTGATATTCCTCAGATCTTAGAAGAATGGTCTTCTCGTTCACATCATCTTGTGTCATCAACTTCTCGAGATCATGTTGGTGACACACCATCAACTAGTGGTAGTAAAGTTCATGGAAAGAAGGGTAGAGTTAAGTTTCCCTGTAGGTTATGTGAAGGGAATCACCCTGTTCACCTTTGTCCCTATCTGGACGAAAGAAAAAAAGTGTTGGATAATCGTCCTGTTTCATCGCAGCGACTTCCATCTGGTTACAGGAAACTATCCCTTAATCCTTCACTAGTTGATGAATTAACTAACCAAAATAAACTATCGGTCAAACCCACTCTCTCTGAAAGTGAATCCTATGAGTCTACACCCGACCTAAATCAACAAGTCGAGGTAACAGTTAACTCGATTTCACCTTTAGTAAATTGTACCTTTCCCAAAGAGAGTGAATATGATACCACGCAAGTTCTTTTTGTTTCTTCAGATTCTAATGAGCTTGGAGGTTATCCTCCTATTCCATCAAGACAGGAGGAAAATCCTCCCATTCTTGTAACTCAAGAGGTTAATTCTCCTGTTTCTATGGTACCCCCTCCAAGTAGCCTAGTCACTTCCTTTGATTGGAACTGACTGGCAAGATTTCGTCTTCCTTCTTATGTGCCTTTCGAGATCATAGTACAAGTTTGTAATATGATTGTATTGGGAACTATTATAGATGAATGTGCATCAGTGAGTATCCTTTCCTCAACTGCTTGGCAAGCACTCGGTTCGTCGCCACTTATGCCATTACCCTGAATCTGTTGGCTTTTAAGAGAAGAACCAGTCAACCATTAGGGATCCTCCCTCAATTACCTATTACTTTGGGAGGAAAAATCATTTATCTAAATGTGATGGTAGTCCTAAGCCTTTTAGATTACAGTTTACTTCTTGGGTGCATCTATTTTTATGACACAGGAGATGTTGTTTCAACACTCTCTCGAGTGATTTGTTTCCCACATGAAGGCAGAGTCGTCACCATTGACTAGCTTTCATTTCCCTATCCAAATATGGCTTCCAATCACCATCTTCCCTAAATGGTCCTTTTGTACCAATGGCATCATCCCTGCCACGAGTTAATTATGTGGCAACCTATTCCACACCTACATCAACTCACGATCAATTCAGTGATGTTGTACATCATGTACTGGGGGCATTGGTATGAGATCTCTCCTTCATGACCTTTTATGAGCTGTGAAACAAATGGTACGAGGACAGTGCCTGGTCTTATGTCAACCTCGTTAAAAAATAAAACCAAGGTGTATGAGGATAGTTATTTTGCTATGTCAACCTCATTAAAAATGAAACGGGTCTACGAGGATGGTTCCTGGTCTTGTGTCAACCTCATTCAAAAATGAAATCAAGGATATGAGGATACTTCCTAGTCTTGTGTCAACCTCATTAAAAATGAAACAAGGGTCCACGATGATGGTTCCTAGTCTTGTGTCAAACTCATTAGAAAATGAATCAAGGATATGAGGATAGTTCCTGGTCTTGTGTCAACCTCGTTAAAAAATGAAACAAGGGTCCATGAGGATGGTTCCTGGTCTTGTGTCAACCTCATTAAAAAATGAAATCAAGGATATGAGGATAGTTCCTCGTCTTGTGTCAACCTTGTTAAAAAATGAAACAAGGGTCCATGAGGATAGTTCTTTTATTGTGTTGACCTCATTAAAAAATGAAATAGGCTGCATGAGGATAGTTCCTGGTCTTGTGTCAAGCTCATTAAAAAATGAAACCAAGGAATATGAGGATAGTTCCTTCTTTTGTGTCAAGCTCATTAAAAAACGAAACAAGGTCCCCTGGAGCAAAGTTCCAAGTCGAGTCGTTGAGTAGATCTCATAAAATCCCAGTCGAGTCTTTCACTTGATCTCATAAATGAACATTCATTCCATCCACCTTATAGCCATGAGTAGTCTACTTAGGTGAATGTAATGAAGCTTGGGGGGCATGAACCTAGTGGTAAAATTAAGTTTCCTTGTAGGTTATGTGAAGGGAATTACCCCATTCACCTTTGTCCCTATCTGGACAAAGCCAAAAAGGTGCTGGATAACCGTCCTGCTTCACCACAGGGACTTCCATTTGGTTACAAGAGACTCTCCCTTTCATCATGCTAGGGGCATGTTAACCAATCTCAAGCATAGTTTTTTTTTAGCTTGTGTAAACATGAAACTAGATTCAAGCATAGTTTTTCGTTTTAAGCTTGTGTAAAAATGAAATTGAATCCAAGCATAGTTTTTCATTTCAAGCTTGTGTAAACATGAAATTGAGTCCAAGCATAGTTCCCTATGGTTCATGCTTGTGTAAAAATGAACCCACTTCCATTTTTTAACCCTTGTGATTGTCATTCTATCAGCCTCTTTCATCATATGATATTTGGTTGTTTTCATCCCATCGTCACCATCCCCTTGGCCAATCATACGCTTTCACTTGGTTGTTTTATCCTTTTTTTGAGGAACGGTTGCAATGAGTAGTCTTATTAGCCAGCCTCTTCACATAAATCAATGTGTTTTGAGAAGTTCCAACATCATCGGAACCAGTTGCTACCCTAGACATCACTTATTCCTCAAAATGGAGTCTTCTTTAAGCTCTTTTTAGACTCTCTAAAAATGAAAAGATTGCTGAGCGCTTGTCCTTTCCAGCTCGTTAAAGGATTGGAAATGATATATCTCTTGTATTATTGTACGCTTTTTTCGGACTTCAGAGATTAATTTACGAAAAATAGCTTGTGGAGTTTTCTTTTCGTCCCTTTTCAAACTCTCTAAACATGAAAAGGACCAAGTTATCTTTGTCGTTAAACTCATTAAAAACATCAAATAGCGACAAACTTGTCCATCTAGACAAGACTGATTTTCACCTTCGCTAGACTCGTTAAAGCATCAAATAGTGATGGATTCACCCGAAGGGTGGAATTACACAACAAGCATATGTTATCGTCCTCAAGATTAATAAAAAATAAAGAGGTACTGGTTAGCAATGATTGGGGAAAATTGTAAAAAGGGTAAAACATTTTACTGTAGCAAGTCGCTCTTGAACATGACAATTTCACCTCATCACTATGACTATGTGGGTTGGGTCATTTAGCTTGATGGTTATCATACTGTTGATCTACCATACCATCCATTACTTTGTTTTAGGTCAATGCTACCAATTCATCTTAATGTCATTGACATGTTCAAGAGAAGTCATTCAGTTCAAACTTCATCCTTTGCAATACCGTAAACCTTCATTTTCATGATCGCCATTCCTAAGCCTTTTTTTGTTAGTTGATTTTCATCTCCAAAATCATTTACCTTGTTTCATGTCATTTATGTGGGATACATTAAGGCCCTCCTGCGACGAGTCACTTCTTGTCGACATTAGTACATTATCTAAGAAGTTGACTTAGAAACACCCTTCAGTACCTTGAGGCTTGCATACATCAATGGCAAGTTTCTCGCTTCCGGTGATAGGTTGACATCACTAGCCTTTGACTGAAAGATTTTGTATGGTGTTCGACATCAAATCATTTATTCATACCATGCGAAATATACTGTAGTACCTTGATGGTCATCATCATTATCAATGATTCCTCTTGCATCTGTTAACGACTTACATCATTGGCTGGTAATCAGACAATGTCTTCCCATGTTCGTTTTTAGATCATTTATTCACATGGTTAGACTTGTACTTGAGCGAAATATTGAATGACAATGAAGACCCCGAATCTAGTTTCATCCATCCGGGCTACGATATTTTTAGGAGTACTAAATCAAATGTATAATGGCCGTACATTCATGGTCATCCATTCATGGGTCTATATCTGTAGATGACTATATTTGTACATGTAATGAAAGTTATAAGATGAGCATCGGTATGCCTTCCCTCAGTGAGTTGATGAGAAAAATTCAAATTATCATGATATATGTATTGTAATTGATGTAGGTCACCTTCTACTTCAAAACCTCCTGTCCACATAGTAAAGAATTTAACTCGACATACATATTTATGACTTCATTATTTAGGGGGCAAATGTTACAGATCCATTTGGGCACATCAACCCCAACTTACAGATCAATACTATTAGGACCCATCAAACCCTAATTCAGATGCTACATGCCCTAAATGAAGTCAACCATCAGAATGCCTTCTTCCCAAGAATTTATATGACTGAAATCATCCAAAAATTGTCTCTAAGAGGATCAGTGCAGGTAGATACACTACCAGGGTGTGCTGCAGTGCAGCCCAGTACATTACCAGGGTGCATTGCAGTGCAATCCAGTACACTACCAGGGTGTGTTGGGTGAATTTGAGTAAAAGTTCATTGGGGTTGGGAATATTGTTATCCATTGGATGCATCTAGAAGCTTCCCAAGTTTATCTACTCCTTTGGGCTCGAAATTGGATGAGGGAGGAGTTAAGGAACATCAATCCCATGATCCCTTCCTCCATGGAACTAAATCCTAAGTTTGTGAGGGCATTCATTATCACCATTTAGGGCATAACATCCTTCATCCACCTATAAAAATATCACTCATCTAAGTGATCAGGGGTTGGAAATCATTGAATTATAGGGAGATTCTATTAGTATGAGACTTGAGTTGATTTCAAGTATTGTAATGATGTCAAAATGTCTTGCTTGTTATGAGGAGAGGATGGGATTGGACTGGAGGAGTGACATTGAATCAAGAAAATTGGGTTGTAACTCTTCCTTTTACTAATAAAGTGTTCAAACTTTTTCCATATGTTTGTATTGTTCATTGATGCTTTCGTATGTGTATTATGAACTTGTTTCCATTCTATGTTTAACCAATAGATCAATATCATATGATTTGATCAGTTTTTCTCTTCTGACTTTGTGCTTGTACTTTTCAAGCAGATTAAGTACGGAAAGGAGCGACAGAATTGGTCAAGGGAGATAGGGAATAAGCGAAAGCTACGGGTAGGCTTATTTACTATCTTATTTAATCTTTTGGTTATAAAAAAGGTAGAGAATGCTTTTCATTGTTGTTATAGGCTTAGCTACTAGTCTAGGAGTTCAAACGTTTATCCTTAGTCACTAAAACTTCCCAAAATAGAAGGATCAAACCGTTTATTGAATGAATGATCAGATGGTGGTCGCATACAACTAAGGCAAACCTGACAGATTTATGAACCAGACTATTAATCCTTTTCAGATCCATGGTAAACTATGTTCCACGTAAATTAACCGATTCCGCTGTTTAAGCAAAATAACCAAAGTTAGAGGGAGATGATCAAACTTCAAAGGGACAGTGATTGGTTTGGTTTCCTTGTGTTTTGGCCAATCAAAACACTCCCAATACATACGTGGGCCCAATTCCACGCATGGGGTTTTTTCAGATACAATTTATTATGATTAAAACTTTTTGACCATCATTAAAGCATTTACAGAGAAACTTCATCGGCAACCAAGCAACAAATCTGAAAGCGAACAATCATCAACATTTTTCTAAATTCTATTACTTCTTGTTATTTTATTTATGAGGTGTCTTTTATCCTCTATGTAATATTTTGTAATATCTTTCACTTTAGATAGTTAGGAGAATAGTTAATTAGTTTGACAATTTTGGTGATCATCAACTGTCTCATAATGTATAAAAAGAGGAAAATTTACAGAGGAGTTCAAACTTTGGAGAACCTGAAGACTAGGCCACTGTATTCGTGATACAACTGTTGATTAATGAAAGAATCAAATTTTTCCACACATTGTTGGGTATGGTTTTGTGACTTCTCTTTTATGTGTCATCATATGCTTTCTTCCTTTAAGTATGGTAATGAAGTTGCAGGTCTTTATTTTCTTATGTAAATGAAGTTAAAATCCCTTAAAAGAGTGCTCCTATACTTGAAGTTCTTACCTCTGCAATTCCTCTATGTTACAGATAGTAGTTTCTGTGTAAGACAACATATTATCTTTAACATCTCCAAGTGTCACAGATAGTAGATTATGTGTAAAACAACATATTGTCTCTGACTTCTTCTAGCTTTCTTCATTCATCATTTATATTCAGCAATCAAATGGCATTATGATATTTTCATGTCACCCAATTATCGAGGGTTAAAAACCAAGTCTCCCAGGTCCTTCATTTGAGAACATAGGATACAATTAAGTGACAAACAAGTGACAATAATTATAATCATTAATGTCTTAAGCGCAATTTGTACACAACCAAGAAATTGGTTTCTTAAGGTACAACATTAATTGATGCTGTTGTCGAGGAGAGAAGACAAGATCACTTTTCCCTGGGTTTTCAATATTTTCCTTTGGTTGTTCAGTGATGAGGAAATATTTGGCTATTTTAAGCAAAAGGAATAACTCTAGCTCCAAGGAGACCCCATACAAGGTCAGATACCTCACAATAGAAAGTTCAATCCCTTTCAGATCTTGAAAGGCTAGCTTCCAAGAGGGTTGGAAGGTCTAAAGCTCCACTTACACCAAGTCCTACACTATCTCGACTAGGCAGTAGTTCATCACATCTTTCACATTCATATTTTATTGACCAAGAGTCACCTTTTACATCTAATTCATTTCAAGAACCCAACTATCAAGAATAGTCTTTAGAGTCTGTTTATTTTTGAGTATCTACTATAGTTATTCAGCTTGAACATATAACTTTACCACCTTTGCACACTCCGTTTACTCCTCAGTCAGGCTCCACATCTACTGGTAATCAAGGTTCAGTAAATTAAGGAGAAAATATGGCAGCACTTGCATTTTTTATGAATAGGTATGCACGTATTCAATTGCCACAACAGTTGAATCAAATTCCACAAGAATACTTGAATATTCTTCCTCGTTTCCTAGGGGAGGTTGAACAAACAATAGAGAATCATGTATCAATATTTTGTAATTTTGTAGAAAACCTAAATGTTGAACATCTGGATGTTGTTCTAAGACTTTTTGTCCAAGCCTTGGATGGAGAATCAAGAAAATGGTTTAAAGGGCTTCCTAATAACTCTATTCCTTCTTGGGAAGAGATGGAGCACCCGTTCACACAAAGATGGGGAGAAAAAAAAGATCATGGGTATTCTCTCACATTGTTTAATGCTATCAAGAAGAAATCTGATGAAGGTGTTGCTGAATTCATCAGAAGATTTAATAAATTGTACAATAGTCTTCTAGTGGAAATTAAGCCCCCTCCTGCTAGTGCAAAAATAACTTTTGCAGGGGCTTTTGAGTCAGACTTTTGATTTACATTGAGGAAGAGGAGATCCCTACACTTGACTAGATCCAAACAGATGCATTAGAGATAGAAGGAAATCTTGTGGCAACAGGTAAAACACTAGATGCATAGCCTATCCAAGATAATGGAAAGGCTAAAGTTGAATCCTCTCAAAGTCAAACATTAGAGGATATGAGTAATGTAATTAAAACTTTGTCAAATAAATTGGTTAAATTAGAGATTGAAAGTAAGAATTCTCAGAGGCAAGCACAACAGAACAAGAACTTTAATCCTCAGTATAGAAAGCAACCTCTGAAAATTTTGCAGAAAGAGAGAAAAGATCAATATCAGATTCAAGCACCATTGTATATAGAAGAAGATCCTGATGAAATACCAAAACATTCTAGGGACCATGATCATCATATTTCTACATTGTATGTAGTAGATGAAAATGAACTAGGTGTTGAAGGAGAAGAATATGAATATGCTAAAAGAGATGCCATTTATGATGATAATGAGATTGATGAGTATTGGAAGCAATTTTTTGATTTTATGTAGGCAGAGCTACATAAGAAATATGACTTGTGATCAAGGAAAAGATCTAGAAGTCAAGAAGATGAAGGTGAGCAGCAAGTTCCAACTCCCTCACAGAAGGCGACTCCACAAGAACCACAACCTGTAAAACATAGTAGCAGAATACATGTAGAAAGACTCAAATGCGTCAAGGTGAGTCTTCTCAAGAAAATAGTGAAAAATTTCCTTTAGAGAAACTTGTTTCCATTCCACAAGAGGTTTCAATAATAAAGAGAAGTGAATATGAAAATGGAAAGAACACTAAACATGGTTAGGTGTTCAGTTTAACTAAAGAATTAGAGAAAATCAAAATTCAAGTGCCCCTCATAGAGTTAGTCAAAGCACCTGTTTATCAGAGAGATTGATGAGTTTATCAATATAATAGGCAATGTAAATATAAATGACACTATGAACCTACAAGAAGATAAAAAAGTAGTGGTTTTTGGTCCACATGTGGAGGAGGTGGATTATTCAACCCCTCCATTCTACATTTCTCTATTGATTCATGATTTCCTCTTGCACAATTATATGTTTGATTCAAGGGCTTCACATAATCTTAAGCCATTATCAGTAATGAAACAACTAAACCTAAAAGTCCCTAAACCTTACAATGACTTGTATTCTTTTGATTCAAATAAAGTCAAGTGTCTAGGGTTCATTAAATATATGGTGGTGTCACCAACCCAGATCCCATATAGAAGGTTGGTAATGGATGTAGTGGTAACAGATATCCCTGCTAGGATTCGAATGTTGCTTTCTAGGTCATGGGGAGCCAAATTGGGTGGTGTTTGGAAGCTAGATTTTACTTATGCTGTTATAACAATTTTTGGTGGGGAAGAAAGGAGGTTGTATAGAGAAACTAGATTTGTAAAAAGAATTACAAAAAATGGAGCAAGTAATTCACCTGTATATAGCCAGGAGAAATATGACTTTGCTTGATTCATGCTGCATGATAATGCAGAGCTCGATGAATATAATCAGAAGCAACTTACTTCAGCCAATGTAATTATAGAGCTGCAAACTAAAGGGGTTTGCAAATGCTTCTTTGATGGAGCTTATTCTAAGGAAGGAACAGGTTCTGGTTTCCTTCTAATTACACCTGGAGGTAATATGTTCCCTTTTTCTTTTAAATTAGAGTTCAAAGCAACAAACAATGTGGTAGAATATGAGTCATTGATCATTTCTCTACAAACAACAAAACAAATGGGAGTCAAGTTAATTTATGCTTTTGGAGATTCAGAGCTGATTATAAAACAAATAAAAAATCACTACCAGAAAAAACACCCTAGGCTTAGGGCATAGAGAAATGAAGTATGGGATTTGGTTGATAACTTTTTCAAATCTTTTAACATTCAATTTATTCCAAGGGATGGGAACAGATTAGCCGATTCATTGGCTATGGCTGCTAGTGCTTTCAGGCCTCCTATTAATCCAAGACTAAGATATGAGGTAGAAATGAGGCACAGAGCTTTTGTTCTTGATAATGTTAAATATTGGCAAGTTTTTGAAGATGATCAATAGATTAAAGAATTTTTTACTACGGTTGAAGAGTTTCAGGGCACAGAAATTGATCAGGATGAAGATGAAACATCAGAAGTTGCAGAAGTTAGTGGTTTGAAAAATTCCATAGCTAATCAATTTTTTTTCAATTGAAAGATAATATTCTGCCAAATGAACTTGTTCATCTTGAAAGGCTTTTTAACTCTAATGATGTAGCTTTTAGTTCAGGGAAAATTTCACAAGATGAGAAGATTCAAGATCACAATATTGGAACTTAGGAGGAACCCAAGTTACTAAAATTATTCAATGGAGTTCCATCTAATTATAAGGAGAGATATATTAAACTTTTCAAGGACTATGTTTATGTTTTTGCTTGGTCCTATGAGGATCTCAAAACATATGATGTAAGTATTATTTAGCACAAAATTCCCTTGAAAGAGGGGATTAAACCATTTAAGTAGAAGCTCAGATAGATAAATCTCTACTTTTACCATCAATCAAGAAAAAAGTCAAAAAGTTGCTTGATGCCAAGATTATAGTTCCACTTAGCTACTTTGACTAGGTGGCCAATTTAGTGCCTATAAGGAAGATGAATGGAGAGATAAGGATATTTGTAGACTTTAGAAATCTCAATAGGGCTTCCTTGAAAGATAACTATCCATTACCTAAAATGGATCATGTGCTGCAAAATGTAACAGGATCATTCAGGATGTCAATGCTGGATGGGTTTTTTGGGTATAACTAGGCAGTTGTGGATAAAGAAGATCAGAAGAATACTGCATTCACAACTCCTTGGGGAACCTTTATGTATGCTAGAATTCCTTTTGGGTTGATGAATACAGGTGCTCCATTTCAGAGGGCTATGGACGTTGCTTTTGTAGGAGATAAGTTTGTAGCGATATACTTACATGACATCATTGTTTTCTCCAAGTCTGATGAGGAGCATCTAGACCATCTTAAAAATACCTTTGAGAAATGTAGAAGATATGGGCTTTCCTTGAATCCTAAAAAGTCTATTTTTTCTCTATAAGAGGGTAAACTGCTAGGGCACATTGTTTCTAGAGATGGAGTGAATATAGATCCAACAAGGGTGCAAGCTGTGTAAGAAATATGTTTTCCAAAGAGTATGAAGGACATTCATACATTTCTGGGTAAAATTAAATTTTTAAGGAGGTTTGTGTCCAGTTATGCAGAAATTGTAAAATAAATTACTAATATGTTGAAGAAAGAGAATAAACAACATTGGACCAAGGAATCCAGATAGTAATTCTCTAGGATTAAAGAAGCATTGCAATCTGCTCCAGTCCTAATAAGCCTTGATTATCAAAACCCTTTCCAGGTTTTTTTCATTTGTATCACCTAATTCAATAGTTGTTGTTTTGTTGCAGAAAAATAATGAAGAAAAGGAGAAACCAGTTGCTTCCTTTAGCAAGATTCTCAAAGATGTTGAACTAAAGTATAATATTCTTGAAAAACAGGTATATGGTCTGGTAAAAGCCCAAAAGGACTTCAGGACTTATGTATTGCAGTCAAAGATTATTGCTTATGAGCCAAATGCTGCAGTAAAAGATGTATTAGTACAAGGTGATGTATAAGGCAAAAGAGGAAAATGGATAGCCAAGATCAAAGAGTATGACTTGGACATAAAGCCCACAAAGTTGGTGAAAGGGCAAGGATTGGTAAAAATGTTGACAGAGTCGAACTTTCAGGCATTGAGAATCAACTTGCTGGCACCTTTGGATGAAGGAACAATGGAAGAAAGTGAAGAAAAGTCAGATGCAGGTATGAATATTGGGTATAAATTTTTATATAGAGAATGGTAAAAGCATATAATCCATTATTTGTGTTTTCTCTCCTGCCCTAAATATTTGGATAGAACAAAGTATAGAGCATTGAAGATCAAAGCCCATCCATATGCGATTTTTGATATCAGATTGTATTGGAAGGATCCTGTAGGAATTCTATTATTATGTTTAATAGAGGATGAATTTATAGAGACCATTAAATATTATCATGAGACGTTATGTGGAAGAAATTATAGTTGGAAGGCTACTGCACACAAAATCCTCTAGGTAGGATTTTATTGGCCTATTTTAATTAGTGATACATATATGTTTGTTAGAAGTTGTCTGAAGTATTAGCTTTTTACTAAGAAGAAGAGGTTAGCTCCCTTTCCTTTGATCCCAGTCTTCATAGAGGAACCATTCAGATAATGGGGACTGGACTTTGTTGGAGAGATTAATCCACCTTCAAGTGGACAACACAAGTGGGTTCTCATAACTGCTGATTACTTCACAAGTGGGTAGAAGCAATACCCACTAAGAGGGAAAATGATTAGGTGGTGATGAAGTTCTTAGAGGAAAATATTTTTAACATATTTGGATTCCATGTCAAAATCATAAGAGACAATGCTCAAGTCTTCAATTCAAGTAAGTTTATTGCTTTTCGTCAAAAGTATAATGTTATTTTTCCCATTCAACAACTTATCATCCACAAGGAAATGGATTAGCTAAATCCACTAATAAAACTTTGATGAAGATCCTTAAGGAAACTATTGTAGAGAACCAAAAATACTGGGATTCTAAGTTAAAGTTTGCTCTATGGGCTGCTAGAGTGACTACAAGAAGTTCCACATGAAAATCACCTTTTGAGTTAGTGTATGGAACTCAAACCCTATTCCCAAGCCAACTTGTGAAGCTTGTGATTGTAATGATTAAAGAGGAAAAAGAAGAGCACAATGCTTTGATAAGAAGAATGAATAAGGTAGTGGAGGTGAGTGAAAATAGGGATAAGGTAAGGGATAAATTGATCATGTATCAATCAAAGATGAAGAGTATTTTTGACAGGAAGGCCAGAAAGACTGATTTTAAAGTTGGAGACTTGGTATTAAGGTGGGATACTAGAAGAAACGATAAGGGAAAACATGGAAAGTTTGATCCTCTCTGGTATGTCCCATTCGAAAGTATAGAAGTAAGGACAAACAATACATTCTTCCTAGAGAATCTTAATGGCGAATCTTTACAGCTCCCTATCGAAGGGCAATACCTCAAGCATTTTTACCAGTTCTGAAGCATAAGATTCTTATCATTGTAGATACTGGAGTGAATTCAGTGTACAAATGCCATAAAATTTGAATTGGTTAAGTAATATATGACTCGATGCCTGAGGTGAGGGCACTGATCTGCGGTGCTTAGTGCTTCTGTGGCAAAAGAACTATCCCTAGGTGGAGCCAGATGTTGTAGCATCCATTGTTATTTAAGTCTTATTTTCAGTTTTATCGCAAAATGAAAGAGAAATAAAAATAAAAATTAAAAATCAAACCATTGTCTAAAGGTCATGCAGGGGGTTCAACCTAAATGAAGCTCCCGTATATTCTTTAACCCCACAAAGTTTAAAAGAAATAAAGTGTTTTGTTTGATTGGCGACTTTTGAATGTGAACCCGCGAGAAGATCTGGGCAGTCTGATCAACATGCCATAGATCTGACGACAATCGGGTGGGTAACTAATCAAATGCGATGGCATATGAAATACAATTTAATTCACTGAAGTCCAAGTCAATCTTAGCCATCCATAGAAAGAGACGAGATCCGACGGATATCGGGTGGAAAAGTAATCGGATTTTATCGTTAAAATCAAACCCGATAGATCATTAATTGACAGTTTTTATTCCCTATCGGGTCCATATGGGAGTCAAAGGGGCGTTGAAAAAGTGGACTCGCCAAGGTTTAGTTTAAACAAGTTTAAAGTCTTGTGAGTTCTGAAAGCTCGGACCGTTTATTCAATGAATGCTCGGATGCTGGTCGTGTACAACTAAGGCATACCCGATAGATTTATGAACCAGAATGTTAATCCTTTTCTGATCCGCATAAATTATCTGATTCCACTGTTTAAAAAAAATAACCAAAGTTAGAGGGAGATGATCAAAACTTCAGAGGGATGGTCACTGGTCGGGTTTCCTTGTGTTTTGGCCATTCAAAACATTCCTAATACATACATGGGCCAAAGTCCATGCACGAGGTTTTGTCAAATATAGTTTATTACGATTAAAATAGTTTAACCATTATTAAAGCGTTTACAGAGAAACTTCATCACCAGCCAAGTAACAAATTTGAAAGCGAACAATCATCATCATTTTTCTAAATTCTGTTACTTCTTGTTATTTTATTTACGAGGTGTATTTTATCCTCTATGTAATATTTTGTAATAGCTTTCACTTTAGATAGTTAGGAGAATAGTTAAGTAGTTTGACAGTTTTGGTGATCACCAACTGTCTCATTATGTATAAAAAGAATAAAATTTACAGAGAAGGGGTTCGAACTTTGGAGAACCTGAAGACTAGGCCACTGTATTCTTGATACAACTATTGATTAATGAAAGAATTAGAAGTGTTCCACACATTTTTGGGTGTGATTTTGTGACTTCTCTATTATGTGTCATCATATGTTTTCTTCCTTTAAGTATGGTAATGAAGTTGTAGGTCTTTATTTGCTTATGTAAATAAAGTTAAAATCCCTTAAAAGAGCGCTCCGATACTTGAAGTTCTTACCTCTACAATTCCTATAAGTTACATATAGTAGTTTTTGTGTAAGACATCATATTATCTTTAACTTCTCCATGTGTCACAGAAAGTAGATTCTATGTAAAATAACATATTTTATCTAACTTCTTCAATCTTTCTTCATTCATCGTTTATATTCGCAATCAAATGGCATTCTGATATTTCATGTCACCTAAGTATTGAGGGTTAAAAACCAAGTCTCCCAGGTCCTTCATTTGAGAACACAACATACAATTAAGTGACAAACAAGTGACAATAATTATAATCATTAATGTCTTAAGAACAATTTCTACACAACTAGGAAATTGGTTTCTTAAGGTACAACAGAGGTGAAGACTTAAAGGACACGAAGGCAATTTTTGAAAGTGTATTAGAAGTTGAGGATAGATTAGGTGATGAAGGTGGTTGAGAAAGAGTTGCATTAGAGATAAGAAGGGATCTTAGATAAAAATGAATTTGCAATGAAGAAATAAATCTAGTGTAGGTATTTTGTTTAGATAAAACATTGTTGAATTTTTTGATTTGGTGGGAAGAGGAATATTCAAAAATATTTTAAGGAAGATTGATAATGTTGATTCCATGACTTGAAAACATAGCCATATGAATATGGTCATTTTACTCTGTATGCCATCTCCTTCATGACGTTGAAGTTGCACTTTATGAACAAACGTTTTATTGTTTCATTAAAAAACTAACAAAGAGTGCATTTTGAGAGGCCCTATATTCCGATTTTAGATGATTTTCTATAGTTAGGAGTATTTTACGGGAAAGGGTCCATAAAAGGATGCTTATTTTGGTGAATCTATTTGTATATTGGTTTAAATTTGAGATCATTCAAAGGTGGGGAGCTTTAGGGAAAATCTCAGATTTAGATCCCTTCTTTATTTAGATGTGGATAACAAAAGGTTTGATAACTAAGATGGAATGAAATCGAAATTCCATCCACATTTCATCTCATCTTAACTCCAATTAGAAATGTCAAAGAGAATATTTTCATGCACAACTAGACCATGGATTTAGAGGAGTGAGGGCTCAAATGTTTCTCAATGGGGTATTTTCCATAATAGATTTTCCATTGCTTAGGGTGCATGTAAGTCCTGTCTGCAAAAAAGGGACTTTCTGTTAACATTGACTTCCAAATATAAGAGAAAATTTCAATATTTGTTGAGAAGATCATGCTATATTTTTTTATAGTGCAGTTGTAAACATTGCAGGCTAAAACAAATCTAGCACGTGTTATATTTTTTCTAGAAAAAAACAAAAACATTATGTTAGAAAAGTATATATTATGGAGCAATGGAACACATAAATTATTTGTATAATATAAACACAAAAAACACATAAAACAAGAGACACACAAATATATGTGGTTCACCTAGTTTGGGCTATGTCCACGGAAAAACAACCAGTCCTTCCTTTTATATTATCTAGCAAACTGAAGAATACAACCTACAACAAATCCGTTGTAACACCCTCTTCGCTCTCAATCTCCTCTCTCTTTCTCACTCAGAATACAGATCTACATAGATGTAGTACAATTCCCTCACGTATATTGAGGGGTTGCCTTCTAGGGCGGAAAACCTAAATTAAACATAACTTCTACTATCAGATCTCTGCTTAATGAATGGCCCATATTGATTAGAAATTACTATAATTTTACAAGGAGATTTTACATCTATTCTTAGCTTCGGGGGCGCTGCCCCCGAAACAACCCATCAGGGGGGGCTCCCCAAAGGCCGCAGTTGTCCCCCCTGGACCCCCCTGTAGCGAATATTTTATGGGTGGTGTTGTAGCCCCATTTTGAACTGGGACCCAATGTGGCGATACCTTTGAATATAGAAGATAATCAGGCTCCACACCCAACAATCTCCCACTTGAATACTGATTATAGCAGCTCCACCGCTGCTTCATTTGCTGGACAATGACTCCTCTATGGACTTGGTTGTTTCTCATCTTCATCATCATACTTGAAGACCAATTGAAACTAAGCATATTCTTAGTTTCTCCCTGGTTATAACTTTTGTTAGCATATCTGCAGGATTCTGGCTAGTGTGTATCTTTTCTAGCTTCAACTCTCCATCTTCCAACACTAATCGTATGAAATGGTACTTGAGATGTATGTGTTTAGTCCTAGAGTGAAATGTTGAGGTCGTTGAAAGATGAATGAAACTTTGGCTATCACTTTATAACGTGCCCATATCATGCTCCTTACCCAATTCACCCATAAACCTTTGTAAGCAAATCATTTCTTTACTAGCCTCTATTGCAGTAACATACTCTACTTCTGTTGTTGAAAGTGCAACAACACATTGGATTTTTGAAACCCAACTGACAGCTATTCCACCTACAGTAAATACATATCCTATAGTGCTCCTCCTATTATCTCTGTCACCTGCAATATCTGCATCAACATATCCCTGTAGAGAAATGTTTGAACCACCAAAGCATAATGCTTGATTTGTGGTAGCTTTCAAATATATTAGAATCCATTTCACTGCCATCTAATGTTCCTTTCCTAGATTGTTCATGTACCTTCTTACAACTCCCACTACATGTGCAATATCAGGCCTTGTACAGACCACTGCATACATTAAACTTCCAACTAATGATGCATATGGAACTTTAGACATATAATCCATGTCTTCTTCGGTCTTTCGGTACATTTCCTTACTAAGTTTGAAATGGCTAGCAAAAGGTGTACTAACTGGTTTTGCATTGTGCATATTAAATCTTTTCAACACCTTTTCTATGTATTCATTCTGAGACAATGTTAACTTGCGATTTTTCCTGTCTCTAGTTATTCTCATACCAAGGATTTGTTTTGCAGCTCCCAAATCCTTCATTGCAAATAAATTTGCCAATTTTCTTTTGAGCACATTTATTTCTTGCATGTTAGACCCTACAACAAGCATGTCATCCACATACAATAACAATATAATATAGCTGCCATCATTTTGCTTTTTCAGATAAACACAATGATCAGAGTGACATATAGTATAACCTTGTTCAGACATAAACTTGTCAAATATTAGATACCACTGCCTTGGCGCCTATTTTAAGCCATACAAGCTCTTCTTCAACCTGCACACTAGTTTCTCCTTCCCCTTCACCTCATATCCTTGTGGCTGCTACATATATATCTCTTCCTCCAAATCCCCATGGAGAAAGGCTTTCTTTACATCTAATTGCTCAAGATGCAAATCTTCAACTGCTACTAGAATTAAAATAGTTCTGATTGAAGTCATTTTAGCAACAGGAGAAAATATTTCATCAAAATCAATACCTTTCTTTTGTGCAAACCCCTTCACCACAAGTCTGGCTTTATACCTTTGATTTCCTCCATCTTCTTCCTTCAGCCTGTAAACTCATTTATTCTTCAATGTAGTTTTTCCTATAGGCAACCTGACTAAGTCCCAAGTTTGGTTATGCATTAAGGAGTCCATCTCTTCTTCCATGGCTACCTCCCACTTCTTCCTGCTTTCAACCTACATTTCTTCTTCATAACATTCAGGTTCACTAGAATCAGTCAACAATAAATAATATAATGAAGGACAGTATCGATCAGGGGGTCTACTTATCCTGGTGGATCTTCTAACACCACTTTCAGGTGTTTGGGGTGCCTGCTTCTATTGTGGTGGTTGTTGTTGTCGTGGTTATTGATTATTATTATTTTCAGGCACCTTTACTTTTTCAGTGATTTCATAAAGAACTACATATTCCTTGTTTTCTTTTTCCTATTTCTTTTCCTGCAACTGTTCTTATACAAGACCTTTTCATTGAATATTACATCTCTGCTCCTAATAATTTTGTGATTTTCATAATCATATAAGAGATAACCAAAATCATTAACACCATATCCAATAAAAGTACATTTCTTTGATTTTGCCTCAAGCTTTGTTCTATTTTCTTTATTAATATGGACAAAGGCTTCACAACCAAAAGGCTTTAAAAAAGAGTAGTTTACCTTTTTACCTATCCATGCTTCCTCTGGAACACCACCATCCAAGGAAATTGAAGGCCCTCTGTTTATTAGATAAACAATAGTATCTACAACAACTGCCCAAAATTGTAAAGGCAACCCTACATGTAATCCCATGCACCTTGCACGCTTCGTGATTGTTCTGTTCATCCTTTTTGACACACCATTTTCTTGTGGTGTTGTTGGAACTGTCTTCTCTCTTCAAATTCCGTGCTCTGAATAGTACCTATCAAACTCTTTGCTACAATATTAACCTCCATTGTCTGTCTGAGACACTTCAATTTCTTTCCTATCTCAATCTCAACCAAAGCTTTCCATTTCTTGAAAGTATCAAATACATCATATTTATTCTTAATACAATAAATCCAAGTTTTTCTAGCTGGAGCCACTGAGAGATGATACCTGAGTAGGTCCCCATACATCTGTATGCACAAGCTCTAATTTTTCGTTCTTCTTTTCTTTCCCAACTTTGAGAAAGCTGTCTCTCTTCTATTCTCCATAAATGCAATTCTCACAGAAGTCCAAATCAACATTCTTCAAACCTGGCAACAAATTCTTTGAGTGAAGAATCTTCATCCCCTTTTCACTCATGTGTCCGAGCCTATGATGCCATAATGCTGCATCTACTCCTTTGGAAGTTAAAGTATTAACAGAGTTAGAAATACCATTGCATAAATACAATGTACCAACCTTTTCACCTTTTTCTATTACCAGGGCTCCTTTGGTGACCTTCCAAGCTTTATCTGTGAAAGTTGTCACACAACCTTCACTACCTAACTACCTTGTTGAAATCAGATTTTTCTTCAGATCTGGAACATGCCTTACCTCCTTTAGTAGCCATTGGTTTCCATTCTGCTATTTTATAAGAACCTTACCTATTCCAACAATTTTACTGGGTTTATCATCACCCAAATGGACTTGTCCAAAATCTCCTTGAACATAGTCATGAAAGTATTTCTTATGAGGTGTGGCATGGAATGAGGCCCCTGAATCTACCACCCAGGAATCAATAATATTTTTGAAATAAAGAATCAAAGCATCTTGTAACACCCCACCTATCACATTTGCTTCAGGATTGTTTTCTTGTTGTGCATCTGCTTCTTTTCCCTTCCAAGACCTACAATCTTTCTTTAGGTGTCATTTATTTCTGCATTTCCATCACATTATCCCCGATTTAGACTTGGATCTGCCTTTCCTTGATTTACTGCGGTATCTTGAGCTCTTTCCTCTTTCCATTTTTCTTCGCCTAGAATCTGCACTTGAAGCATTACCCGATGTCTCACCGGAGCTTTTCCATCGCATTTCCTCACTAAGGATAGCACCGAAAGAATCATCAAACTTTAAAGTACTAGATCCAAAAACAGAGTTACTAATGGCCGTTACTAAACCATTCCAACTTTCTGGCAATGAGCACAAGAATAACAGAGCTCTAACTTCATCATCAAAGTCTAACCCTACAGAACTTTACTGAATTGTAACAGTATTAAAATCATTTAAATGGTCTGCAACAGATCCACCTTCCGTCATCTTCATATTAAATAACTGTTTTGTAAGAAGTACCTTGTTTGAGGCCGAGGGCTTTTCATATAGTTTCACCAATGCCTTAATCAAACCCTCTGTCGTTGTTTCCTTCGAAATGTTGAAGGCAACCGATGCTGCGAGGCAAAACTGTAATGTTCTGAGTGCCCTTCTATCGAGAAGATTCCATTCTTCATCTGTCATACCTGTCGACATCTTTATCTTTCCACCCAATGGTAGGTACAGATCTTTCTGATACAGATAATCTTCCATCTGAATCTTCCACAGCAAGAAGTTTTGGTTGTTACATTTCTCGACCCTAAACTTACCATCTTCTGCCATTTCTCCCACTCGAACAAGGAACTCTTCTTTCTTGCAAGTTTGTCAGCCAAATAGACCTTCAGCTCTAATACCAGTTGTTAGAAAATTATATATTACGGAGAAATGGAACACATAAAATATTGCAGAAATATAAACATAGAAAATGCATAAAACAAGAGAGACACAGATATACGTGGTTCACAAAGTTTGGGCTACGTCCACGAAGAAACAACCAGTGCTTCCTTTTATATTATCCAACAAATTGAAGAGATACAACCTACAGCAGATCTGTTGTAGCACCCTCTTCACTCTCAATCTCCTCTCTCTCTCACTCAGAATACAGATATACATAGACGCATTACAATTCCCTCATATATAGTGAGGGGTTGCCTTCTAGGGAAAAAACCCTAAATTAAACATAACTTCTACCATCAGATCTCTACTTAATGAACGGCCCAAATTGACTAGAAATTACTATACTTTTACAAGGCAATTTTACATCTATTCTTAGCTTTTGGGGGCACTGCCCCCGAAACCCACCGCCAGGGGGAGCTCCCCAAAGGTCGTAGCCGCCCCCCCTTGGACCCCCCCGTAGTAAATATTTTATGAGTAGCATTGTCGCCCCATTTCAAACTGGGGTCCAATGTGGCGATACCTTTGAATACAAAAGATAATCAGGCTCCACACCCAACACATTACAAGTTAAAACAACTCTAGTTCCTACAATATTTGTTTATAGAAAAACCACAAGCATTGCAGGATAAAAAAAATGTAATGCCTACTAGATTTCATTCTAGGAAGGACACAATATTGGCGAGGGAAAACAACTCTAGCACTTGCTAAATTTGTTTCTAGTACAAATGCAAGCATTGCAGGTGTTATGCCCCTATAACAATAGGTGTCATATATCATGATTGAGTTGATGAAATATGTAATATGTTCATACCTTTAGTTGTTGCAAATGTTTTCCATATTTGTAAAAATTCAAAATAAAAATAAAAAAATGTGAAGAGGGTATACCCTAAAACAAAAGTCAAAGAGTGAAAAGAATAAAAAGATGGTCAAAACATGAAAGAAAATGAACCCTAACAAAAAGAAAGACCATGAAAGTGTGCAAGTCTAAATGCCACTACTTTTTACTTTCATGTAATAAACAATTGTGTGTAGCTTGTCACTTATGCCACAATTCATGAATAGTCAAATAGTTTAAACTTGGTTAGTTCATATTTCAATTTCATGTTGTAGAAATAGAGAATAAAATCTGACCAAACAATGTAATCTTGGTAGATAAGTAGATAGGTAGAGTAAATAAAAGGACCTCAACAGTGTAATCTGAGCCCTTGGATGTAATAATTGTAGACTCAAATAGGCATCACCATGTAAAAGAAAAGAAAGTTTGATAAGGATTTGCCAGTCTAAGTGCACCCTAATAAAGAAGTAAAAATGCTAGATTAAGTAGGTAGGTTAAGTAGATGATAGTTGCAGAATAATATGTGGTGAATGATGAGTTCAAATGTGTAAATCTTTTACCTTCATCACAAGACAAATGGCATGCAGCACATGAAAGACATATCATGCAAGCAAAGTCAAAATAATTAACCCCCCTACTCAATTCCCCTAAATTTTCACTAATTTCCCCCAAGTACCAAGGTATCTATCAAATTAGAGGGGCTCAGAGCATTTCTCTAACTTTTGGAGGAACCGAACCCTCGACCCAATAACTTATAATGCCTAAGTACTTAAGCCCATTCATCAATAATCATATCCATTCATAAATCATTTATCCCCTTGATAAAGTTTTTCCTAAGTAAAATTCTATTTTACATAGGGAAATTGAAAAATTTTACATAAAGACCCTCATTATTCGCTTAGCCTAAGTTTTAATGTACACATGAAAATGTTATATAGTTAGCACGTTTTCCATTCAATATCATATTAAATACTAACTTATTGATATATAGTTCCCCCATATAAAGCATTACCCCTTCCCATATTACTTTAAACTATATAAAAACCCCGAAATATTAATATCCCGCCCATTTGCTCAGATATAACCATAATACCTGTGTAAATGGGAATTAATTAGTTAAAGTCACTAATTAAGAACCCTGCCCCCCACTAACTAATAAAGGATTAATTAACCCCCATGGTTAATTAATATCTTTCCCTACCAATCTCATCACCCCCGATATGGTTAAAAACCTTTAATTACATCAGGCCCGCCCTTATTAAACTCCTGTCACCTCGCATCCATGATAGTTGTCCGATCAAGCTTCCTAGATCAAATAGCTATCGTGCATATCAGACGACCCTCCATGACTGAATGTTAGCATGTGATCGCGGAGTGGTTTTGTGAACAGTGCCTCCGCCATGTGTCATTGATTCTATGGAATCACTGGCTCAAGCCCAAATACTGCCCCCCCTCCATAAATGATGTGATATAAACCGCTTACCGCCTCCCACTAAACGAAAAAATATCATATCATTCACCCGATGATGTCACCTATCAAAATCCTGAAACCTGCCAATTCATGACTTTGTATATAAAACAAAAGCAAATCATTTCATCGTTTCTTTTGCGAACCTATACATCCATGCAAATTTAAATGATGAGATCAACCAGCTTGTGCTCCCAAACGCCAACCAACTTTAAACCTTGCAATCAATGCCGCCTAGAGCCATTTAGTCACACTCAGTACCTGCATACCGTTGCCCGGCCCCAAAAGCAGGTATTTACCAATTTCTCGACAAGAAAACCCTACAAATACTTGTTTTCCATTGCAAATTAATTGAAAAGACCAAAATTCACCATAATTTTGTTATTACTTTTGTAATTCAAGTCCCCCACACCTTCTGTTTCACCAATTTTACAAATAAAACCTCAGTTTCCTTTCTGAATCCACAAGAACCAGAATGGAAACCCCAGCAGCCTTGAATGTTGCACCCATTACCACCCCTCATTGTGATTTAGACTATCTGCCTTTGGCAGATAAGGACTTTCAAATAAAAGATCTCACTGCATATAAAGACCATCTAAAAGTGTTCTTCCAATACCAAGATAATCACTTGAGTGGCAATGATCCCATAGGACTGTGGGAATCCAATCTTCCAATGTATTTTATCCCCTATATGCATGTTTTCCCTGACATAATCCATCAATTCCATGCAAATTACAACCCCAACCTTAGAGTAGTAATTTCTCCCAACCAAACAATCTTCTTTACAATAACTGTAGACACAATTAATGAGATGCTGCAATTTCATCCTAGTCAAGCTCTCCCCCCATTTCCCTTGGAAATTTACTTGAGAAAGAAACTAAATTATCCCAATCTGATCTTAGTCGCCTCTACTAGACTTTCATATTAAAAGAGCATTAACCTAAAGATCCCCCTCCTTACCTGTCAATTTTCTTTACAGACACAACAAAAATCATAGTTGATATGATATCTACAGTTCTCAGATTCAACACTAGTGAATATGTAGATGAGTTGACCCTAGTGTTAATGTCTATCTTTACCCCTGGTCACCCCACTACTGTCAAGTGCGATTATGCCTCTTTCATTGCTGAGAAAATTCATGACCAATTCATGAGACTGGAGAAAGAAAAGGTTTTCAAGTATTCCACCTTCATATATCACCTCATTCTCTACTATCAATCAGACGAATTCCCATTTTTTGTCAAGAAACTTGATACTAAGGGTAATCCAAGGTTTGTCATCTTTTGGACTTCTATCTTCCATGAATCTTTTGCTTGCCCTTATTCCTATAATGATTTCATCAACCAGTTTGTCCACCAAGTGACCACTTTGCTGACAGGGAATTCCCCTCCTAGAATTAGTGATGACATTAAAAGGATCCTTCAGCTATCCAAACGGTACAAAGTTGGTGACTGGTACTTATACCAAAATCACACAGAGATCAGGATATATGGGTGTGAGCTTTCCCCATTCAAGCTACCTAAATATGTTCCAATGAGGTTGTTTACATTGGAATATTATAGACAGATGATAAACTCAGATCTGATTCATTTTACTAAGGCCAAGAAGAAAGCACAACTGAGGATCAAGGATCACTTAGGCCCATTTGTCTGCAAAAGTAGGGAAGCATGGAAAGCAGCAGAACAAATATTAGGAGACTACATGAAATTAAACAAGAGTTTTAGTTGGACTCCGTATGACCCCCACAGTTTCGTTTGTGATAAAAGAATGAAAAATAGACTATCACCCTATTTTCATCACAAAATTCTAGAAATTGAGAAATTTGCTAACATGGATGAATGGAGGGGAGGGACTCTTATAGAAATAGATAGTGAGCAGGTCAACATAGAAAATATCATGAAATATTTAGAAAAGACACCTGACCTAGATTCTTTTGGACAGGGGCAATTCGAGACTTCTGAAGAGCTAGCATCAGGGACTAGTGCGTCAATAGTTGATACCTCACAAAGGGACTCATAGGAGACCAGTGCACCGCTTGCAGAGACCTCACAGGGAAGAGAAAAAGAGGCCAATGCTCAAGCAACAGAACAATCAACCATGTCAAAGCAACCTAAAACTTCTCAAGAGTAGCCTCAAACCTCTCAGGAGCAGCCTCAAACACAGGCCCACCAAACTCAAGTCAACATTGGAGAGCCCCCAATTTTAGAGACTCCTCTGAATGAGGAAAGGAACAAAAAGAGAGATAGGGAAGTAGATACCCCTGATAGTGGCCCATCAGACCAGCCTAGTGCTAAGAGCCACAGGCTAAATCCCCATTCAGAGGAGGAAGTTTTTGAAGAAACTACAGAGAGTCAAAGAAAAGAAGGTGCAGACAGTCAACATACTTTCCCAAAAGGTGGGACACTTTCTAGGTCATAGAGATAGGAACTGGAAAGGCAACAAAGTGCTAAAGTGTCATCCTTCAAGCCTCCGGGAAAGAAGAACTTAGACATTAAACAAAAGTTCAAAGAATTAAAGGCTAGAAATGAATCACTAAGGGTCCATGTCTATAACTAGTATTTGAAGATGGTTCCCAACATTCAGAATAGGTTGATGTCAGCCTATGACATCAAAGAAGGTAAGATGTAGATGAGTTTTTTTTAAGCCCAAAGTAAAACAACCTCAATCCATTGCAGACTACCTCAGAACTATTTTTGAGGTCATGGCCAACAACATTCATCTCCTAGATCATATTGAGTTACATAAGCAGACAGGGGAGATGGTGTATTCAATGTTAACTAGTAAAGCCATGATGGCCCAAAGGTTGGAAAATTCATTGAATAATACAACTGCTCAGTTACAATTGGAAAGAGCCTTGTGACAGGCTAAGGATAATAGAATAAAATCACTAGAAGAATTAGTTATTGGATTATGCCATAACCGAAAAGATGTGAAAGCTGCAGAGGCCTTGATTAAGAAGATAGATGAAGACATAGCTGCCTTGAGAAAGCAGCTAAAGTTGCCTCCATCAAGGCATCCACAAACTGCTGAATTCATCCAAAAGAAGTCTGAAGAAGAGCTTATGGACTTAGTTCTAAAGCTAAATAAACAATTGAAGGAGACTAAATGGGAATTAGAAAAGTCATTGAAAAGCAGGTAGAGTGAGTCAACCACTCAGGCTCAAAATGTGATACCAGTGGTCTCAATGGCAACCCCTTCAACACTTGCAACAACTCTGGAACCCAATGTCCCTTTGGTCACAGTGGAAGTAATTACAGGTACAAGTATAGGAACATCACAGGTGGGAACTTCAAGTTTGAGTATAGAGAAGTTAATCAAGTCCATGGAGGAGATGAAACTCCAAGTCTCTGAATTATAGAAGGGAAAGCAAAAATTTGTTACCTTAGAACAAAAATATGACATTTCAAAATTTAATTTTGCTGAAGAAGTAAGGAAGAATAAAGACTTAGCACAACAGATGAAATCACTAGAGAAGGACCTCACCTTTGAAAAGCCCCTAATAGACATTAGGAAGATTCTTTGGACCAACATCACTCAATCAATAAATGATGATTGGTCATCCATACAAATAATTTTTGAACAGATTGACCTGGTGAAAGTAGCTCTTGAAGAAATTCAGAAAACCAAAAAAGAGTTAGGAAGGAAGCTTGAGGAAGCCATTAGGCTAATAAATTTTTTGAACAACAAGAATAAGTACCAGTTAGAAGAGCTGGGTATTGAGGATAGAACTGGGACTATCCTAGAAATCAAGAAGGTATTGACCAAAAGGTCTCTGATGCAGAATTTGGAAAGCAAATGCCAGAATATGCAAGAAGAAATTAATGATTTTATGGAGATATTTGGTATTTTGCAGAGCAAAGGGCTTCCCAGTCCTTTAGTAATTAATGATAAATTAATTAGGTGTGAAGACTATGTGGACAAGTTGGCTTAGTATGCAAACAATCAACCTAGTTCATCAGCTAGTGCATCTGCACCCAAGGCACTACAAACAGGCAGAGTTTTCTATGACAATCGAGAGAACCTTTTCTATGTTGAACATGAGATAAAACATGTGTTTCCAATTTAGCCTAATTTTGTCAAATACACTAAGGCTGACAAACTCTTTAGGAAGCTTCAAAGGACCAGAATACCAAAGGAAGATTGGTGGATGGACATGATAGAGATTTTGTACTTTACCTTGGTAAAAAGTATATTTTTAGTATTTACCATGGTCAATTTTAGTAAAAAGGTAAATGAGGATAAAGCATGTAAAGAGTATCAGAACAGGTCAAAGAATATCACTAAGAAGTTGAAAATCAAATAGTCAACATAGAGTTATGAGGAAGACAACAAGATGCTCCATCATAGGGCCTGCCTCGAGCTCATTCACAAAAATAGGGACAACAAGCCATCAGTTCATTTTTATCTTCTATATTCGAGACCATCTGTCTCTACGTTTATGTAACATATAGTTAGGCTTCCTAGATTATATCTCTCTTTGTTAGAGATATTTCATTGTAAATTTTTGTATAAGTACTCCCTCATTCAGAGTATTGTGGGTAGATTTTTAGATATTTCTATAGACCTATTATTTTGGAAAAGAAGAGCTGTTGGACAATTTTTGTATGGCTGGATGGATGAAGAAATAAAGCAAAGGACTTTTTACAGGATTCATGTGTCAAACATCAGACAAATAAGTATTCTATGTCTCATGTGTTATTGTTTCATGGTTTAAATATTTAAATTGTGTTTCATATCTGAGTATTAAAATGAAAAAAAATAATTCAGAAAGTGCTTAAGTGCAATCTGTCTTTAAAATCATTTTTATTCTAAATGTTTTCTTCTAAACTATCACAGGAAAGGAATTCTTAAATGCTCCTGCTTCTTAGTTTATCAGTTTGGTCATTTAATAAGAAATTCTTAATTGCTTTTTATTAGTGATCACCCAATTTCCCTCTTCTTAAAACATGTTGAAGGATTCTTAATTTCCCTTCTTCACTTTTAAGTCCATTCCATCCTTTCAAGTTACCATTTGTTCCATGTTTAGCTTTCTTGCCCTGTGAAGTCATCTTTTGTTGAAAATTCGAATCCAGTTAAGCCATCTTTAGTTGACTCCATAGCCCAATGGCCTGAAGTACTCACTTCTATCCATCTGCTCCTGAATTACACCACCAAACACAATCAAAACCCCCCAAGCTTTCAGAACTAGCATAATATCTATAAAACAAAGCTAAATCTTAAAGAGAGAGCCCTCTCTGAGTACATATTGGATAGATTATGTACTTAATAGTTGGTTTGTGGTTACCTTGGACCCCTTTCCTTATTATTACAACTTCTAGGAAAATATGAGTGATAACATAGTGGCGACTCCGCTGGGGAAACCAGTTCCTTAATCAAAATAATTCTTTAAGAAAGTTCAAACTCCATATCTAAAGCATATTAAAGAAATCATAGAATCTGTTTGTTGATATCAATTAAGAAAAACCAAAAACAAAATCTAAAAACCTGGCTTCAGAAAGGATTTGTTACACCAGAGCTAATCCTCATCCTAATCCACCATAAGTGTTTGAGAACCCCAATCTGATTCCCAGAATTCTTAGGAGACAAGAAAGTCAAGAAAGTTTTGCTAGTTCTCGGCCCACCTTCAGATCAACATCCTACCCTGTTAGGTGGATTTACCTTGAAGACGAACCCTTTGATGAATACTTTGAAACCTTTTTGTTTAGGACTTCATCTGATTCTAAATTAATTTACCTAATCCCAGACCCAACATTCATCGAAGATTTACAGCTTCAAGTTGTCAGTTCATCAATTGATAGACATTTGCAGAACTCACTACAATCTGATCTTACCATTGAAGGGACACCCAATTCCTCTTTAATCACTTCTGCCTCTGCATGTTCATCACCATTTCCTTATACCTCTTAACCTCAAACCACCCCTTCTAGTCCGCCACCTTCAACTCCAACACGCACTGTTATTCCAACCCCAACTATTGTTTCACCATTGCCTACAGCAATGGAAAATAAATATGTCCCCCTGGTACTACCAGCAAACCTGGGTTCCATGCCCCAAGGTTACCAAAGTAAGATCACTCAATTTGATGGTACTGGTACCTATACAGCCCAACAACACACCAAAACGATGACTGATTATTTTGAAATTTATGAAATATATGTTGTTGATGTGCGAATGAGAATATTTGTTCAGAGTTTAACTGGGGAAGTTAGAACGTGGTTCAGAGCTCTAGCAACAAACAATATAGACAGCCTAGAAACTCACTATAGACAATTCCTGAATCGATGGGAGAAAAAGAAAGATCCTCTTCAGATTCTACCTAAGTATGAAAACCTAAAAAGAGGAACATAAGAAACTGTGTAGGATTATTTCACTAAATTCAACAATGTCTATAATGCCATCCCTCAAAATCTTAGACCCCCACCTGATTTAGCCTTAATCAAATTCCCAGATGGATTTTATTCCGACATGACTTTCCAGCTAAGAGAATGAGCCCCTAACACTTTGGAAGATATGCAAAGGATGATAGTCAATGTTGAAGACAACCTGATCTCTAAAAGAGCCAAGGTTGGGAGTGAAAGGAGAATACCATTAAAGGAAGAATCCTCACCCTTTGAACAAAAACTAGATGCTATAATTAAAGGGATGGATAGACTAGGAGACGGAGTGGAAACAATTGAAAGGAAAGCTCCCTGGGATGGTCAGCCAACCAATCTTGGGAGAAATCCTAACTTCAGAAAAAATCAAAACCAGAACACTAGGAAGATTGGTCTAGACCAAAACATCAGACCCTCTTTCCAGGAGAATTATGCAGAAGCTTCCAACTCTGAAGAACCACAAGAAGATACTCAAATAAATCTGATGGGACTCTGTAATGAAAGAGAAGTTTTCTTGACCCAAGAAGATCAAGAGGCCCACATTCTTAAGAAGTTTCAAACTCAGTCAGGTGAATCATTCAACTTTAGGGATGGATATGAAACAACCATCTTTGAGGTGCATAAGCAATACAACTTACGAAGTAGGAGAATTGATGTTCCTAAAGCAAACAAGAAAAAGGTTCCAAGAAATCCCATAAAAGGTAAGACAATCACCACACCTGTACATATTCTTTCTAGATCAAAAAATAATCCTTCTAACCCAATAATTGAAGATGTCTCTAACAATCAACCAAACAATAAACAATCCTCCACTCCCCTTCCTTCTAAGGGAACTGTGGAAGAACCTCCAGAAGTTGATTTAGGAGAAACTGCAAATCATAACCCCCCTCTTGAAAATGAGAAAACATAGAAAATACATAAAATAGAGAGAATGTTATTGTTTGAAATCCAAAAACCCAAAAAAAAACCTTTATTCTAGAAACTAAAGTAGGTAAGCTGAAAATTATTTTTCGATTATCTAAATTAGCTGAACATGATGCCTACCGAACTCAAATCAATAGATCACTGAAAATTACTGGAACTGAAGACTCAGTTAATGTTTTTGATGACCAGCCTGAATTTATATTTGGCCCAGAAGTGAATGGAAAACCATTAGAAGGAGGAATTCCTCCCTTTTATGCGAGTTTAAACATACATGATAAGATTCTTCACAATGCCATGTCTGACTCTAGTGCATCTCATAACCTCATGCCCAAGTTTGTAATGGAAAAGCTAGACCTAGACATCACTAGACCATACAAAGATCTCTTTTCTTTTGATTCTAGTTAGGTGAGATGTTTAGGATTGATAAAAGACTTGTGTGTATCATTGGTTCAATACCCTACAAAAGCTACCTTAATGGATATAGTGGTAGTAGATATACCACCAAAATATGGCATGTTATTATCTAGGTCCCAGGGTGCTAAGATTCAAGGATCACTTCAATTAGATATGTCATATGCTAGCATCTGAGTTTTTGGGCAACCGAAGAAACTATACAAAGAAACATTCATGAAATATGTAGTAAGTAGTCAGTAAAAGCCCCAAAATTTCCCCATCTACTCAGTACACTCTGATATGGACTCATTCATTCTTTATAATGTTGAAACTAATCCTCCCAATACTTTAGAATTTTTAGCAGCAGAACCAAAAGAAATTAAAAAAGAACAATCAAGTGTTCACATCCAAGAATTTTCAGATAACAAAGACAAACCATACGAGAAAGAAAAACTTAATCCCACTATTAAACAAATTCCCACCACCCCTGACACTGATCATGTGCATGAAATACTTTGACATTTAGAATTTGATGGCTCAGCCAATAAACTAGGGGCAGGAGTAGGAGATTGGGTATACCATTTAGAAAATGATCATGCTGAAGGCCATGCCTATAGATTAAATTTTAAGTGCACCAATAATATGGTAGAGTATGAGGCTCTCTTGCTGGGTCTTAAACTTGTTAAAAGATTAGGGGCAATCAGAGTATCTATCATAGGAGATTCAGAATTAATCATTAAGAGGATCAAAGGGAAATATTTAACTAGGGATCCTAGATTAGGATATTACAAAGGAACAGTCATAGAAATTCTCAATACTTTTCTAGAAACTCAGCTTGCTACAATTCCTAGAAAACCCAACCTGCAAGCCCACAACCTAGCCATGTTTTCCAGCACTTGCAAATTACCTTTCAAACCTAATCATCAGTTTAATATTGAAGTTAGGCATAGACCAGCCATACCTGATAATCTGAAGAAATAACATGTCTTTGATAGTGATGCGCAGATCAATAAATTTTTAACTTTAGATGAAGAGTTTTCTAACAGTTACATAGATGTTGATTCAGTTGTTAATTCTAACCAAATAGATAAGGTAAAAACAAACCTTTTAGAGAAAGATTCAATAAATATGCTTCATCCCACAAAATTCACACAAAAAGAAGTTCAAGACTTGAAACCAATGGATCTTGATGAGATAATTGAAGAAGAAACAGAGTTTATCAACTTAAAAGACAATCATCTCCCTAAAGGATTAACTCCTCTAGAAGACCTCTTTAATTCCAAAGATATCCCCAAGAAACCTAAGATGGAACCATTAAAAGTAGATATTGAGGAGTACAACTTAGGCACAAAGGACAATCCAAAAACGATAAAATTGTCAAAATCTTTACCTCCTGATCAGAAGTTAAAATATGTTGAACTCATGGGAGAACTCCAAGATGTCTTTTCCTGGAGTTACAAAGATTTGAAGTCATATGACACCTCCATTATTCAGCGTACCATACCTCTAAAAGAAAATCAAAAGCCCTTTAAGCAAAAACTTAGAAGAATCAACCCTGTATTATTACCACTGATTGAAAAAGAAATTAAACGTATGTATGAAGAAAGGATTATTGCCCCTATTAGATTTTCAGAGTGGGTGTCTAATTTAGTACCTACTAGGAAGAAAACTGGGGAAATAAGGTTATGTGTTGATCAGGGAAAATTTTAAGAACCCCCCCTAAATTTACATGTATAATAAATGGGCAAATCTCGATGGTATATAGGAAAAATGGAAGGCAATTTTATCAATAATATGATATGTATATATAATTTTTTGGTGAATCTCTTACCAAGCATGGCGAATATTTTACTCAATCATTAAATCTTGTGTTTATTGAATACACAAATGAAATCATTGCATTTCTTTAAAATATCTTTTGAAATCAAAATTACTGAAATTACATATCTATAACCTAGCGGGTGTAGGATAAAATTCACCCGTGCCATTCATAGAAAGCATGAGAAAAAACCTAATATTATATATAAAACCAAGAAAAATTCAAATTCATCACTTCTAGGGACCTCGTAACCACCCTACCAATACATAAGTATGTTCCTATTTGCAATTAGAAAAATTACCCAAATTACAATCTGTTTACTCCAACATAGGTTGGAAAGTTATAGAAGGATGACTAGTGCAATCAATCCATTCCTTTCAGACCTGGATTTGTTTCAGTTTAAAATAGAAGTATACAAATGTACTTGTCTAATGTCTATTCTTTAACCATTCATCTTAAGATGTTTTTACAATATAATTTCCTAAGTCTATTTAATATCTTCATTATCATAAAAACCAACATATATCCATCTTAACTCCACATCTACCACTCTTAGGGGGATGATATCTATTTATCCCTCTGAGCAATTTGTAGACTCAGAATTAAGATGGCTCTAAGATGATAGAATTTCCCCTTTAAATAGTCTATGCTCACATGAATACCATGGTATTACCATGGGTCAATACCATGGGTTATCATAAACCTGGAGCTTAAAAATTACTATTTGTAATTTATAAAAATTAATGGTTGATTTTTATTTTAACCAAGCTAAAATGTTTAGCATACATTAAATTACAACATCCATTTTCACTCTTGATTAGATCAAATATTTTTTCACTCTATGC
Organism: Pinus tabuliformis; assembly: GCA_031772625.1. Lineage (NCBI taxonomy): Eukaryota > Viridiplantae > Streptophyta > Pinopsida > Pinales > Pinaceae > Pinus > Pinus tabuliformis. The sequence goes on from CM062816.1 coordinate 1,905,442,555, forward strand.
TAGTTTGCATATCACGATATTTGAAACCTCTCAGGGGTTAGTAGATCCAGAGTAAAGATGGATCTATGCTGGTTTAATTCCCCCATTTAAATAGGCTACATTCTAGGTGAATACCATGGGTCAATACCATGTGCCATTTTGGTGAATACCATGGGTCAATACCATGTGCCATTTTGGTGAATACCATGGGTCAATACCATGTGCCATTTTTATTTTTATTAATACTAATATTAGGGTTAATAAGGTTTTTTTGCATGGTATTAATAACAATCTAGTCCATGGTATTTGTCGCATAGTATTTTTCCCATAAGTTTCACCTAAATATAACACATTTTTTGAGTGTTTGTAAATATAAGGTGACTTATGGAGTAAATATAAAAAAATGTTTTATTTGTTTACCATACCTCGTTTATTTATATTTTTATTAATTTACCATACCTCTTTTACAAATATGGTATTTGGCCCATAGGATTCACTTAAATAAAACCATTTCTTGAGCCTTCATAAATAGAACGAGGGTTATGGACTAAATATAAAAATAGGTTTTATTTATTTACCATGCGTCTAGTTTATTTATATTTTTATTTACTTACCATACCTCCTCTTTACTTATATTTTTATTTGTTTACACCCTTGCATGTATATAAGGTGTCTTATGGAGTAAATATAAAAAATGTTTTATTTATTTACCATACCTCTCATTTATTTATATTTTTATTAATTTACCATACCTCTTTTATAAATATGGTATTTGGGCCTTTGGCCCATAGGATTCACTTAAATAAAACCTATTCTTGAAAATGGGCGAATGGAAGGTTGTAACTCCTAATTTCAAGAGCTAAATTTACCTTTGTTACCCTCTCACTTAAGATAAGGTGGGATATTTGACGTGATTTGTAAAAATGTACTATGATACAAAATATTCGCCCACTAAAAATTTAAAACCCCTTAATTTCGCCAAAGGGCGAACATTCGCCCCTAAAATTTTCTATGGTGTTGATCTGAGAAATGTGAATAAGGTCTCTCTTAAAGACAACTATCCTTTACCCAAGATGGATAATATTTTGCAAAGGGTAGTGGGTTCTTCTAGAATTTCACTTTTAGATGGATTTTCAGGATATAATCAAATGTTGGTTCATCCTGATGACCAAGAAAAAACCTCTTTTACAACACTATGGGGCACTTTTATGTACCTCAAGATGCCATTTGGACTAAAAAACGTAGGAACAACCTTCCAAAGGGAAATGGACATTTCATTTGCCAAAGAAATTCACGTTTTTCTTGTTATATATCTAGATGATAACTGTTTTCTCTAATTTTGATCAACAACACTTAGACCATCTCAGACAAGTTCTTTAAAATGCAGGAAATATGGTATTTCTTTGAATCCAAAGAAGTCCTTGTTCGGTATGGAGGACGGTAAGCTTTTAGGTCATATCATTTCTAAGGATGGAATTTGAATTGATCCTGCTAGGATCGAAGCTATACTATAGGTAACTCATCCAAGAAGTATTAAAGAACTTCAAGCTTTCCCGTGGAAGATAAATTTTTTGAGAAGATTCATATCTAACCTAGCTAAACTCATTAGACTACTAAATGACATGTTAAAAAAGGATTGAAGTATCAAATTGACAGTCATGTTGTGTGTGGAGCATGATTGTTCAGAGATCTTTGTTTCAGCCGGATGTATACCCCAGGAAGTTTGTACACCCCTTCATGCAGGGGGGTGCGGGGGGGACTTGTCCCTCCCGTGGGGGTTCAGGGGCTAGCGGTCCCCCGATGGGGGCTCGGGGGCAGTGCCCCCGAAGCTAAAAGCAAATGTAAATTTGCCTTGTAAAAGTATAGTGATTTCTAGTCAATCTGGGCCGTTCATTAGGTGGATGATCTAACGGTAGAACTTATGTTTAGTTTAGGGTTTTTTTGCCCTAGAAGGCAACCCCTTTCTTTGTATGAGAGCATTGTATTGGAGGCTAAGATATAGATGCATATTCTGTGAGCGAGAAACAGAGAGGTGAGACTGTGAGAGAAAACAGAGGATATTACAGCGGATTTGCTGTAGGTTGTGTCTCTTCATTTTGTTGGATAATAGAAAGGAAGGACTGGCTATTCGGGGTGGACGTAGCCCAAACTGGGTGAACGACGTATATCTGTGTCTCTCTTGTTTTGTGTGTTTTCTGTGTTTATTTTTCTGCAATATTTTATGTGTTCCATTGCTCCGTAATATATAATTTTCTAACAACTGGCATCAGAGCCGAAGGTCTATTTGGCTGATAAACTCGCAGGAAAGAAGGATTCGTGGTTCGAGTGGGAGCAATGGCGGAAGATGGTAAGTTTAGGGTCGAGAAATTTAACAGCCAAAACTTCTCGCTGTGGAAGATGCAGATGGAAGATTATCGGTATCAAAAAGATCTATACCTACCATTGGGCGGAAAAACAAAGATGCTGACGGGTATGAAAGACAAAGAATGGAACCTTCTCGATAGAAAGGCACTCAGAACAATATGGTTGTGCCTTGCTACGTCAGTCGCCTTCAACATTTCGAAGGAAACCACGACAGAGGGTTTGATGCAGACGTTGTCGAAACTATATGAAAAGCCCTTTGCCTCAAACAAGGTATTTCTTATGAAACAGTTATTTAATATGAATAAGTCAGAAGGACGATCTGTTGCAAACCATTTAAATGATTTTAATACAGTTACAAGTTAGTTAAGTTCTGTAGGGGTAAACTTTGATGATGAAGTTAGAGCTCTATTATTCTTGTGCTCATTGCCAAAAATTTGGAATGGTTTGGTAATGGCCATTAGTAACTCCGTTTCTGGATCTAGTACTTTAAAGTTTGATGATGTTGTAAGTGCTATCCTTAGCGAGGAAATGTGACGGAAAAGCTCCGGTGAGACATCGGCAAATGCTTTGGGTGCAGAGTCTAGAGGAAGAAAAATGGAAAGAGGAAAGAGCTCAGGATATCGCAGTAAATCAAGGAAAGGCAGATCCAAGTCTAGATCAGGGATAGTGTGCTGGAAATGTGGAAAGATAGGACACCTAAAGAAAGACTGTAGATCTTGGAAGGGAAAAGAAGGAGATGCACAACAAGAAAACAATCATGAAGCAAATGTGACAGGTGAGGTGTTACAAGATGCTTTGGTTCTTTCTTTCGAAAATATTATTGATTCCTGGGTGGTAGATTTAGGGGCTTCATTCCATGCCACACCTGATTAAAAATACTTTCATGACTATGTTCAAGGAGATTTTGGACAAGTTCATCTGGTTGATGATAAACCTTATAAAATCGTTGGAATGGGTAAGGTTCTTGTAAAATAGTAGAATGGAAACGAATGGCTATGAAGGGAGGTAAGGCATGTTCCAGATCTAAAGAAAAATCTTATTTCAACAGGGCAGTTAGGCGGTGAAGGTTGTGTGACAACTTTCACAGATAAAGCTTGGATGGTCACCAGAGGAGCCCTGGTAATAGCAAAAGGTGAAAAGGTTGGTACATTGTATTTATGCAATGGTATTTCTAACTCTATTAATGCTTTAACTTCCAAAGGAGCAGATGCAGCATTATGGCATCATAGGCTCGGACACATGAGTGAAAAGGGGATGAAGATTATTCACTCAAGGAATTTGTTGTCGGGTTTGAAGAATGTTGATTTGGACTTTTGTGAGAATTGCATTTATGGAAAACAGAAGAGAGTCAGATTTCTGAGAGTTGGGAAAGAAGAGAAGAATGAAAAATTAGAGCTTGTGCATACAGATGTATGCGGACCTGCTCAGGTATCATCTCTTGGTGGCTCTCATTATTATGTTACTTTTATTGATGATGCAACTAGAAAAACTTGGATTTATTGTATTAAGAATAAATCTGATGTATTTGATACTTTCAAGAAATGGAAAGCTTTGGTTGAGATTGAGACAAGAAAGAAATTGAAGTGTCTTAGATCAGACAATGGAGGTGAATATTGCAGCAAAGAGTTTGATAGGTACTGTTCAGAGCATGGAATTCACAGAGAGAAGAAATTTCCAAGAACACCACAAGTAAATGGTGTGTCAGAAAGGATGAACAGAACAATCATGGAGCGTGCAAGGTGCATGAGATTGCATGCAGGATTGCCTTTACAGTTTTGGGCAGATGCTGTAGATACTGTTGTTTATCTAATAAACAGAGGGCCTTCAAGTTCCTTGGATGGTGGTGTTCCGGACGAAGCATGGATAGGTAGAAAGGTAAACTACTCCTTTTTAAAGCCTTTTGGTTGTGAGGCCTTTGTCCATATTGATAAAGAAAATAGAACAAAGCTTGAGGCAAAGTCAAAGAAATGTACCTTTATTGGATATGGTGTTAATGATTTTGTTTATCGCTTATATGATTACGAAAATCACAAATCATTAGGAGCAGAGATGTAATATTCAATGAAAAGGTCTTGTATAAGAATCAGTTGCAGGAAAAGAAACAGGAAAAGGAAAACAAGGAATACGTAGTTCTTGATGAAATCACTGAAAAAGGAAAGGTTCCCAAAAATAATAATAATCAACAACCACAACAACAGCAACCACCACAACAACAACAGCCACCCCAAACACCTGAAAGTGGTGTTAGAAGATCTACCAGGATAAGTAGATCCCCTGAACGATACTCTCCTTCATTATATTATTTATTGTTGACTGATTCTGGTGAACCCGAATGTTATGAAGAAGCAATGCAGGTTGAAAGCAGGAAGAAGTGGGAGGTAGCCATGGAAGAAGAGATGGACTCCTTAATGCATATCCAGACTTGGGATTTAGTCAGGTTGCCTGCATGAAAAAATACATTGAAGAATAAATGGGTTTATAGGCTGAAGGAAGAAGATGGAGGAAAACAGAGGTACAAAGCTAGACTTGTGGTGAAGGGGTTTGCACAGAAGAAAGATATTGATTTTGATGAAATATTTTCTCCTGTTGTTAAAATGACTTCAATCAGAACTATTTTAAGTCTTGTAGCAGCTGAAGATTTGCATCTTGAGCAGTTAGATGTAAAGACAACCTTTCTCCATGGGGATTTGGAGGAAGAGATATATATCCAGCAGCCACAAGGATATGAGGTGAAAGGGAAGGAGAAACTAGTGTGCAGGTCGAAGAAGAGCTTGTATGGCTTAAAACAGGCTCCAAGGCAGTGGTATCTAAAATTTGACAAGTTTATGTCTGAACAAGGTTATACTAGATGTCACTCTGATCATTTTGTTTATCTGAAAAAGCAAAATGATGGTAGCTATATTATATTGTTATTGTATGTGGATGACATGCTTGTTGCAGGATCTAACATGCAAGAAATAGATGTACTCAAAAGAAAATTGGCAAATTCATTTGCAATGAAGGATTTGGGAGTTATAAAACAAATCCTTGGTATGAGAATCACTAGAGACAGGAAAAATCACAAATTAACATTGTCTCAGAATGAGTACATACAAAAGGTGTTGAAAAGATTTAATATGCACAATGCAAAACTAGTTAGTACACCTTTTGCTATCCATTTCAAACTTAGTAAGGAAATGTGCCCAAAGACCCAAGAAGACATGGATTATATGTCTAAAGTTCCATATGCATCAGCAGTTGGAAGCTTAACGAATGCAATGGTCTGCACAAGGCCTGATATTGCACATGCAGTGGAAGTTGTAAGCAGGTACATGAACAATACAGGAAAGGAACATTGGATGGTAGTGAAATGGATTCTCAGATATTTTAAAGGTACCACAAATCAAGCATTATGCGTTGGTGGTGCAAACATTTCTCTACAGGGATATGTTGATGCAGATATGGCAGGTGACGGGGATAATAGGAGGAGCACTATAGGATATGTATTTACTGTTGGTGGAATAGATGTCAGTTGGATTTCAAAAATCCAAAGTGTTGTTGCACTTTCAACAACAGAAGCAGAGTATGTTGCTGCTATAGAGGCTAGTAAAGAAATGATTTGGTTACAAAGGTTTATGGGTGAATTGGGTAAGGAGCATGATATGGGCACGTTATATAGTGATAGCCAAAGTGCCATTCATCTTGCAAAGAACTCAGCATTTCATTCTAGGACTAAACACATACAGCTCAAGTACCATTTCATACGATCAGTGTTGGAAGATGGAGAGTTGAAGCTGGAAAAGATACACACTAGCCAGAATCCTGCAGATATGTTAACAAAAGTTGTAACCAGGAAGAAACTGAGAATATGCTCAGTTTCAATTGGTCTTCAAGGATGACGATGAAGATGAGAAACAGCCAGGTCCAAAGAGGAGTCATTGTTTAGCAAATGAAGCAGCGGTGGAGTTTCTACAATCATTCTCCAAGTGGGAGATTGTTGTGTGTGGAGCATGATTGTTCAGAGGTCTTTGTTTCAGCCGGATGTATACCCCAGGAAGTTTGTACACCCCTTCATGCGGGGGGGGTGCGGGGGGAACTTGTCCGCCCCGCAGGGGTCCGGGGGGGCCGATCCCCCCTGGCTGGGGGGTCTGGGGGCCAGTGGTCCCCCGACAGGGGCTCGGGGGCAGCGCCCTCGAAGCTAAAAAAAAAATGTAAAATTGCCTTGTAAAAGTATAGTGATTTCTAGTCAATCTGGGCCATTCATTAGGCGGATGATCTGACAATAGAACTTATGTTTAGTTTAGGGTATTTTTCCCTAGAAGGCAACCCTCTCTTTGTATGAGGGCATTATATTGGAGGCTGAGATATAGATGTGTATTCTATGAGCGAGAAACAGAGAGGTGAGACTGTGAGAGAAAACAGAGGATATTACAACGGATTTACTGTAGGTTGTGTCTCTTCATTTTGCTGGATAATAGAAAGGAAGGACTGGCTGTTCAGGGTGGACGTAGCCCAAACTGGGTGAACCATGTATATCTGTGTCTCTCTTGTTTTGTGCGTTTTCTGTGTTTATATTTTTGCAATATTTTATGTGTTCCATTGCTCTGTAATATATATTTTTCTAACAGTAGAATCCAAGCAATCATTTGAAGAAATAAAAATGGCCTTAACCAAAACACCCATCCTCACAATTCCTCAATTTGATAGAGACTTCATAATTTTTTCTTTTGCCTCAGAACACACCATAGCTGCTGTTTTATTACAAAAGGATGACCAAGGATGTGAAAAACCTATAGCCTTTTTTAGTAAAGCACTCAGAGATACATCATTGAAATACACAATCATGGAGAAACAAGCTTTTGCACTTGTAAAATCCATTGAAGACTTCAGATTCTACATATTATACTCTCATGTGATAGGTTATGTGTCTAATGCAGTTGTCAAAGATATCTTAACTGAGGGTGGAATTGATGGCAAAAGGGGTAAGTGGATTGCTACCATCTTAGAGTATGATATTGAAATAAAACCTACAAAATTGATAAAACAACAGGGATTGACCAAACTCATGGCAGAAACTAATTGTCAAGCCCTAGACATAAACGAACTAGATGATGAACAGAAGATGGCAACTCCACAAATCAGCTAGGCCTTTTCAGAATCACCTTGGTATGTTGATATAATTTATGTTTTACAAAACCTGCAGGATCCTCCAGGGTTATCCAGAACAAAGAATAGGTTTTTAAAAATGAAAGCTTCAAAGTTTTGTATCTTAGATAATGCTCTTTTTTGGAAAAATCATGAAGGAATTTTATTGAATTGTTTGTTAAAAGATGAAGCTAACAAGGCTCTCCAAGAATTTCATGCAGGAGACTATGGTGGACACCTCTATTGGAAATCAACTGCAGATAAGATCTTAAGGGCTGGATTCTATTGGCCAACCTTATTCGTAGATATGACTTCTTGCCACAAATGTCAAATTTTTGAAGGCAAGATAAAGCTATTACCTTTACCCTTAAAACCCATTTCCACCGAGAAGCCTTTCCAACAAATGGGTCTTGAATTCATTGGAGAAATCCATCCTCCTTCCTCAGGCCAACATAAATGGATACTCACTGCCACTAACTATTTTACTAAGTGGATAGAGGCCATCCCCTCCAAACAGGAAAATGACATAATAATCATAAGTTTCTCAGAGACCAATATATTGTCTAGGTTTGGTTGCCCCACTAAAATCATTACTGATAATGCTGTAGCTTTCAAATCAAAGAAGATGATCAGTTTCTGTAACAAGTACCACATTACTTTGGGCCATTCAACAGCCTATTACCCTTAAGGGAATGGATTGGTTGAATCTTCCAACAAGAGTCTCATTAATATCATCAAAAAATTGTTGGAAGAAAACAAGAAGACTTGGAACAAGAAACTGATAAATGCATTATGGGCATACAGCTTACAACTAAAAAATCCATTGGAACCAATACCTATGAGTTAGTATATGGCATGGAAGTTGTTTTTCCTTCATCACTAGGTGTTCCTGTTATGAAATTAATCCAAGAACCTCAAGTAGAACCTAATCATATTCAAAGAAGGATAAATCAGACTATCAATTTACAACAGACCAGGGAGGAGGTGTACCAAAATCCCAAGTGTTGCAGGAGAAGCTTAAGAAAATATTTCACAAAAGAACCAAGGCAGAAGATTTCTACCTTGGAGAAAAAGTGTTAAGATGGGATTCCAGAAGAGAGGATAAGGGGAAACATGGGAAGTTTGAATTCCTATGGAAAGGACCATACATCATCTATGCTTTCAAAGGAAACAATACATATTTTCTTAAAAACTTAGATGGTACAGAAGTAGACGAAGGACCAATTAATGGTCAGATGTTAAAGCATTAATTTAATCCTACTTACTAATGTTACCATGTCGTTAACATGCACATATTATCCTTTGTAATGTCACAGTTTTGGTTGGACAGTAACTTTTTGAAGTTGAAGCCCGAAGAGAAGGCCCTAAGATTTAGGAGAATCACTGTCATACATACAATAAAGCAACAAGGAAAAGAAGATTGCAAAGCATAGTCAAAGTCATTCAGAGGCCTCCGATCTACTATTCTTGACTTTTCACCAAGAAAAGCCATCCCCAAGTGGAGCCACTGTTATGCCCCTATACCAATAGGTGTCATATATCATGATTGACTTGATGAGCTATGTAATATGTTCATACCTTTACTTGTTGCAAAGGTTTTCCATATTTGTAAAAATTCAAAAAAAAAAATGTAAAGAGGGTATACCCTAAAAGAAAAATCAAAGGGTGAAAAGAATAAAAAGATGGTCAAAAAATGAAAGAAAATGAACCCCAACAAAAAGAAAGACCATGAAAGTGTGCAAGTCTAAATGCCACTACTTTTTACTTTTGTGTAATAAACAATTGTGTGCAGCTTGTCACTTATGCCACAATTCATGAATAGTCAAATAGTTTAAACTTGGCTAGTTCATATTTCAATTTCATGTTGTAGAAATAGAGAATAAAATCTGACCAAACAATGTAATCTTGGCAAATAAGTAGATAGGTAGAGTAAATAAAAGGAGCTCAACAGTGTAATTGGAGCCCTTGGATGTAATAAGTGTAGACTTAGATAGGCATTACCACATAAAAGAAAAGAATGTTTGATAAGGGTTTTCCAGTATAAGTGCACCCTAATAAAGAAGTAAAAATACTAGGTTAAGTAGGTAAGGTAAGTAGATGATGGTTGTAGAATAGTATGTGGTGAATGATGAGTTCAAATGTGTAAATCGTTTACATTGATCACAAGGCAAATGGCATGCAACACATGAAAGACATATCAAGCAAGAAAAGTCAAAATAACTAACCCCCCTATGCATTTCCCCTAAATTTTGACTAATTTCCCCCAAGTACCAAGGTATGTATCAAATTGGAGGGGCTCAGAGCACTTCTTTGACTTTTGGAGGGACCGAACCCTCGGTCCAATAACTTATAATGCCTAAGTAATTAAGCCCATTCATCAATAATCATATCCCTTCATAAATCATTCATCCCCTTGATAAAGTTTTTCCTAAGTAAAATTCTATTTTACTTAGGGAAATTGAAATATTTTACATAAAGACCCTCATTATTCACTTTGCCTAAGTTTTAATGTACACATGAAATTGTTATATACTTAGAGATTTTTCCATTCAATATCATATTAACTACTAACTTATTAATATATAGTTCGCCCATATAAAGCATTAACCCTTCCCATATTACTTTAAACTATATAAAAACCCCGAAATATTAATATCTTGCCCCTTTGGTTAGATCTAACCATAATACCTGTGTAAATGGGAATTAATTAGTTAATTTGTAACTAATTAAGAACCCTGCCCCCGCTAATTAATAAAGGATTAATTAACCCCCACGGTGAAATAATAGCTTTCCCTACCAATCCCATCACCCCCGATATGATTAAAAACCTTTAATTACACCGAGCTCGCCCTTATTAAACTCCTATCACCTCACATCCCCGATAGCTGTCTGATCAAGCTTCCTAGATCAAATGGCTATCATGCATATCGCATGACACTCCGCGATCAAATGCTAGCGTGCGATTGTGGAGTGGTTTTTTGAATAGTGCCTCCGCCACGCGTCATTGATTCTATGGAATTGCTGGCTCAAGCCCAAATACTGCCCCCCTCAATAAGCAGTGTGATATAAACCACTTACCACCTCCCACTAAATGACAAAATATCATACCATTCGCCCGACGATGTCACCCATCCAAATCTCGAAACTCGACAATTCTTGACTTTGTATATAAAACAAAAGAAGATCATTCCATCATTTATTCTGCAAACCTGTACATCCATGCAAACTTAAATGATGAGGTCAACCAGCTTGTGCTCCGATCCACCAACCAAATTTAAACTTTGCAGTCGATGCTTCCTAGAGGCATTCAGTCACACTCAATTCCTACATTCCGTTTCCAGGCCCCAAAAGCAGGTATTTACCAATTTCTTGATAAGAAAACCCTACAAATACTTGTTTTCCACTGCAAATTAATTGAAAAGGCCAAATTCACCATAATTATGTTACTACTTTTGTAATTCAAGTCCCCCACACCTTCTATTTCACCAATTTTACAAAGAAAACCTAAGCTTCATTTTTGAATCCACAAGAACCAGAATGGAAACCTCGGTAGCTTTGAATATTTCACCCATTACTACCCCTCATCGTGATTTAGACTATCTGCCTCTGGCAGATAAAGAATTTCAAATAAAAGACCTGGCCATAGATAAAGACCATCTTAAAGTGTTTTGCTAATGCCGAGATAATCACTTGAATGGCAATGATCCCATAGGATTGTGGGAATCCAATCCTCCAATGTTTTTTCTCCCCTCTGTACATGTTTTCCCTGACATAATCCATCAGTGCCATGTAAATTACAACCCCAACCTCATAGCAGTAATGTCTCCCAACCAAACAATCTTTTTTACAATAACTATAGACTCAATCAATGATATGCTACAATTTCATCCTAGTCAAGCCCTCTCCCCCATTTCCCTTGGAAATTTACTTCATGAGAAAGCAACTAAATTATCCCAATCTAAACTTAGTCACCTCTACTAGACTTTCATATTAAAAGAGCATCAACCTAAATATCCCCCTCCTTACCTGTCAGTTTTCTTTACGGACACAGGAAAAATCATAGTTGATATGATATCTGCAGTTCTGGAATTCAACACTAGTGAATATGTAGATGAGTTGACCCTAGTGTTGATGTTTATCTTTACTCCTGGTCAGCCCCCTGCTGTCAAGTACGATTATGCCTCATTCATTACTGAGAAAATTCATGACCAGTACATGAGACAAGATAATGAAAAGGTTTTCAAGTATTCCACCTTCATATATCACCTCATTCTCTACTATTAATCAGAAAAATTTCCATTTTTTGTCAAGAAACTTGATACTAAGGGTAATCCAAGGTCTCTCATCTTTTGGACTTCTATCTTCCATGAATATTTTGCTTTCCCTTATTCGTATAATGAGTTCATTGACCAATTTGTCCACCTAGTGACCACTTTGCTGAGAAGGAATTCCCCTCCTAGAATTAGTGATGACATTAAAAGGATCCTTCAGCTATCCAAACAGTACAAAGTGGGTGAATGGTACTTATACCAGAATCACACAGAGATCAGGATATATGGGTGTGAGCTTTCCCCATTCAAGCTACCTAAATATGTTCCAATGAGGTTGTTTGCATTGGAATATTATAGACAGATGATAAACTCAGATCTGATTCATTTTACTAAGGCCAAGAAGAAAGCATAACTAAGGATCAAGGATCACTTAGGTCCATTTGTCTACAATAGTACGGAAGCATGGAAAGCTGCAGAACAAATATTAGGAGACTACATGAAATTAAACAAAAGTTTTAGTTGGACTCCGTATGACCCCCACAGTTTCATTTGTGATAAAAGAATGAAAAATAGACTATCACCCTATTTTCATCACAGAATTCCAGAAATTGAGCAATTTTCTAACATGGATGAATGGAGGGGAGGGAGTCTTATAGAAACAAATAGTAAGCAGGTCAACATAGAAAATGTCATGAAAGATTTAGAAAAGACACTTGACCTGGATTATTTTGGACAGGTGGAATTTGAGACTTGTCTAGAACCAGCATCAGGGACTAATGCCTCAATAGCTGATACCTCACAAAGGCACTCATAGGATACTAGCGTACCACTTGCAGAGACCCCATAGGGAAGAGAAAAAGAGGACAGTGCTCAAGCAACAAAACAATCAACCATGTCAAAGCAACCTAAAACTTCTTAGGAGCGGCCTCAAACCTCTCATGAGCAGGCTCAAACATGGGCCCACCAAACTCAAGTCAACATTGGAGAGCCCCAAATTTTAGAGACTCCTATAAATGAGGAAAGGAACAAAAAGAGAGATAGGGAAGTAGCTACCCCTACTAGTGGCCCATCAGACCAGCCTGGTGCTAAGAGGCACAGGCTAAATCCCCATTCAGAGGATGAATTTTTTGAAGAAACTAGAGAGGGTCAAAGAAAAGAAGGCATAGATAGCCAGCATACTTTCCCAGAAGGTGGGACACCTTATAGCTCATAGAGATAGGAACTAGAAAGGCAACAAAGTGTTGAAGTGTCATCCTTTAGGCCTCCAGCAAATCAGAACTTAGACATTAAACAAAATTTCAAAGAAATAAAGGCTAGAAATGGACCACTAAAGGTTTAGGTCTATAACCAGCATTTGAAGATGGCTCCCACCAATCAGAATAGGTTGATGTCAGCCTATGACATCAAAGAAGGAAAGATGTAGATGAGTTATTTTAAGCCCAAAGTACAACAACCTCAATCCATTGTAGACTACCTAAAAACTGATTTTGAGGTCATTGCCAAGGACATTCATCCCCTGGATCAGATTGAGTTACATAAGTAGACAGGGGATATGGTGTATTCAATGTTAACTAGTAAAGCCATGATGGCCCAAAGGTTGGAAAATTCATTGAATAATACAACTGCTCAGTTATGGATGGAAAAAGCCACCTCACAAGCTAAGGATAATAGAATAAAATCATTGGAAGAATTGGTTATTGGATTGGGCCATAACCCAAAAGATGTAAAAGCTGCAGAGGCATTGATTAAGAAGAAAGATGAAGACATAGCTTCCTTAAGAAAGTAGCTAAAGTTGCCTCCATCAAGGCATACACAAACTGCTGAAGTCATCCAAAAGAAGTCTGAAGAAGAGCTTATGGACTTATTCCTAAAGCTAAATGAAAAATTGGAGACTGAACAGGAATTAGAAAGTCATTGAAAAGTAGGTAGAGTGAGTCGACCACTCAAGCTCAAAATGTGATACCAGTGGTCTCAACGGCAGCCCCTTCAACACTTGCAACAACTCTAGCACCCAATGTTCCTTTGGTCATAGTGGAAGTAATTACAGGAACAAGTTGTACAGGAATAGCACATGCAGTAACTTTAGGTTTGAGTATAGAGGAGTTAATCAAGTCCATGGAGGAGATGAAACTCCAAGTCTCTGAATTACAGAAGGTAAAGGAAAAATTTGTTACCTTAGAACAAAAATATGATGTTTCAAAATTTAATTTTGTTGAAGAAAAGGAAGAATAAAGGCTTAGCATAGCAGGTGAAAGCACTAGAGAAGGACCTCACCTTTGAAAATCCCCTAATAGACATTAGGAAGATTCTTTGGACCAACATCACTCAGTTAATAAATGATGCTTGGTTGTCCATACAAATAATTTTTGAATAGATTGACCTGGTGAAAGTAGCTCTTGAAGAAATTCAGAAAACCAAAGAAGAGTTAGGAAGGAAGCCATCAAGCTAATAAATTTTTTGAACAACATGAATAAGTACCAGCTAGAAGATCTAGGTATTGAGGATAGAATTGGGACTATCCTAGAAATCAAGAAGGTATTGATCAAAATGTCTTTGATGCAGAATTTGGAAAGGAAATTCCAGAATATGCAAGAAGAAATTAATGATTTTATGGAAAAATTTGGTATTTTGTAGAGCAAAGGGCTTCCCAGTCTTTTAGTAATTCATGATAAATTAATGAGGCATGAAGACTATGTGGACAAGTTGGCTCAGTATACAAATGATCAGCCCAGTTCATCAGTGAGTGCATCTACACCCAAGGCACTACCAACAGACAGAGTTCTCTATGACAATCTAGAGAACCTTTTCTATGTTGAACATGAGATAAAACATTTATTTCCAGTTCAGCCTGATTTTGTCAAATACACTGAGGCTGACGAACTCTTTAGGAAGCTTCAAAGGAACAGAATACCAAAGGAAGATTGGTGGATGGACATGACAGAGATTTTTTAATTTACCTTGGTAAAAAGTATATTTTCAGTGTTTACCATGGTCAATTTTAGTAAAAAGGTAAATGAGGATAAAGCAGGTAAAGAGTATCAGAACAGGTCAAAGAATATGAGTAAGAAGTTGAAAGTCAAACAGCCAACACAGAGTTATGAGGAAGACAACAAGATGCTCCATCATAGGGCCTGCCTCCAGCTCATTCACAAAAATAGGGACAACAAGCTATCAGTTCACTTGTATCTTCTATATTCTAGACCATCTGTCTCTACTTTTATGTAACATATAGTTAGGCTTCCTAGATTATATCTCTCTTTGTTAAGAGATATTTTATTGTAAATTTTTGTATAAGTACTCCCTCATTCGGAGTATTGAGGGTGGATTTTTAGACATTTCTATAGACTTATTATTTTGGAAAAGAAAAGCTGTTGGAAATTTTTTGTATGGATGGCTGAATGAAGAAATAAAGCAAAGGACTTTTTACAGGATTCATGTGTCAAACATTAGACAAATAAGTATTCAATATCTCATGTGTTATTGTTTTATGGTTTAAATATTTCAATTGTGTTTCATATGTGAGTATTAAAATGAAAAGGTATAATTCAAAAAGTTCTTAAGTGCAGTCTGTCTTTAAAATCATTTTTATTCTAAATGTTTTCTTCTAAAATATCATAGGCAAGGAATTCTTAATTTCTCTTGCTTCTTAGTTTATCATTTTGGTCATTTAATAAGAAATTCTTAATTGCTTTTTATTAGTGATCACCCAATTTCCCTGTTCTTAAAACATGTTGAAGGATTCTTAATTGCCCTTCTTCCCTTTTAAGTCCATTCCATCTTTTCAAGTGACCATTTGTTCCCTGTTTAGCTTTACTGCCCTATGAAGCCATCATTTATTAAAAATCCGAATCCAGTTAAGCCATCTTCAGTTGACTCCATAGTGCAATGGCCTGAAATACTCATTTCTATCCATCTGCTCTGGAATTCCACCACCAAACACAATCAAAACCCCCCAAGCTTCAGAACTAGCCTAATATCGATAAAGAAAAGCTAAATATTAAAGAGAAAGCCCTCTCTAAGTACATATTAGCTAGATTTTGTACTTAAAAGTTGGTTTGTGGCTACCTCAGACCCCTTTCCTTCTTCCTACAACTTTTAGGAAAATCTGAGTGATAACAGTAGGGTAAAACAAATCTAGTGTTCGCTAGATCTATTTCTAACACAAACACAATCATTGTAAGGAAAAACAAATATAGTGCACTCCAAATTTTCTTTCAGCACAAAAACAAACCTTATAAGGTAAAATTAATCTAGCATGTGCTAGATTTTCTTTTAGCACAAAAACAAACATTGTAGAGTAAAACAAATCTACCATGTGCTAGATTTGATTATAGCAAAATCACAATTATTACAAGGTAAAACAAATATAGAATGAGTTAGAATTTTTTATAGAGTAAACAAAAAAATTTCAGTGTAAAACAAATTTAGTACATCCTAAATTTGTTTCTAGCACAAACAAAAGCATTGGACGGTAAAACAAATATAGTATGCGTTATATTTGTTTCTAGCAGAAACAAAAGCATTGCATGGTAAAACAAATCTAGTATAGGCTAGATTTTTCTATATTATAAACACAAGCATTGTACGGTAAAATAAATCTAGCATTCACTATATTTGTTTCTAACACAAACATAAGCATTGAAATGAAAAATAAATCTAGTGTATGGTTGATTTCCTTCTAGCACAAACACAGGCATTGGAAGGTAAAACAAATCTAGCATGTGGTAGATTTGTTTCTAGCATAAAAATAACCATTGCAAGGTAAAACAAATCTGTTGCACATAAGATTTGCTTTTATCAGAATAATAAGAATTACGATGTAAAACAAATCTAACACACACTAGATTTGTTTTTGGCGCAAGCACAAGCATTTTAAGGTAGAAGAAAATATAGTGCATGTTAGATTTATTTCTAGCACAAACGAAAGGATTGCAAGGTAAAAAAAATGTAGCATGTGCTACATATGTTTATAATAAAGACACAAGAATTGTAAGGTAAAATAAATCTAGCTAGATTTGTTTTTAACAAACACATAATCATAACAAGGTAAAATAAATTTACTATGATGCAAAACAAGAACAAAACCATTAAATGGTAAAAGAAAAATACAAACAATCATTGTAGGGTAAAAGAAATCAAATTCACACTATATTTGTTTCTAGCATAAACATAAACATTGTATGGTAAAAAATATATAGCGTGCTCTAGTTTTGTTTTTAGCACAAATACAAGTATTATAGAGTAAAACAAATCTAGTGCCCATTAGGTTTGTTTTTAGCACAAACAGAAGCTTTGTAGGGTGAAACAAATATAGCACCCATTAGATTTGTTTCTATCACAAAATCAAGTATTTTAAGTCAAAACAAATCTACTGTGCGCTAGATTTCATTTCAGTACAAACACAAATATTGCAAGGTAAAACAAATCTAACATGTGCTAGATATTCTTCTAGCACAAAAATAAACATTATTGGGTAAAATAAATCTAACATGGATTAGATTTGCTTCTTGGCATAAAATAATCACTGCAAGGTAAAACAAATCTAGTGCACACTACATTTGTTTCTAGGACAATCACAAACAATCTAGGATAAAACAAATCTAGCATACACTACATTTGCCAAATATTTTGGGATAAATCACATATAACATGAATTATATTTCCTTTAACACAAACAAAAACATTTTAAGGTAAAACAATTCTAGTGTGTACTAGCTTTCTTTCTAGCACAAAAATAAACATTGCAAGGTTAAAACCATGTATTAGATTTTTTCCTTGTACAAAAGCATAAATTACAAGGAAAAACAAATCTAGTGCATGCTAGATTTGTTTCTAGCACAATCACAAGCATTGTAGGGTAAAACAAATCTAGCACATGTTAGATTTTTTTTTAATACAGACACAAAATTTGCAAGGTAAAACAAATCTAGTCTAAGGGGAAACAGAAAAGCATTACAAGGTAAAAGAAATATAGCGTGTGATAGATTTGTTTCTAGCACAATCATAAGCATGGTAAGGTAAAATAAATCTAGTATAAGGAAAAACACAAAAGCATTACAGTGTAAAATAAAAGCACAACCACAAGCATTGCATAATAAAACAAATCTAGTTTATTTCCAGAATAAACAAAACCATTGTAAGGTAAAATGAAATATAGTGTACTGTGCTCAAACAAAGATGGAATGAAATCAAAATTCCATCCACATTTCATCTCATATTAATTCCAATTAGGAATGTCAAAGATAATACTTTCATGCACAACTAAACCATGGCTTTAGAGGAGTGAGGGCTGGAATATTTCTGAATGGGTTATTCCCCATAATAGATTTTCCATTGCTTAGGGTACATGTAAGTCACGCTTGCAAAAGAGGGATTTTCTATTAACATTGACTTCTAAATATAAGAGAAAATTTCAATATTTATTGAGAGGATCATGCTATATTTGTTTATAGTGCAATTGTAAACATTGCAGGGTAAAACAAATCTAGCACGTGTTATATTTTTTCTATCACAAACAAAAACATTACAAGTTAAAACAAATCTAGTTACTACAAGATTTGTTTATAGAAAAACCACAAGCATTGCAGGATAAAACAAATCTAATGCTGACTAGATTTCTTTCTAGCAAAGACACAATATTTGCAAGGGAAAACAAATCTAGCGCTTGCGAAATTTGTTTCTAGCACAAACGCAAGCATTCAAGGGTAAAACAAATCCAGTGTTTGCTAGATTTGTTTCTAACACAAACACAAGCATTGTAAGGAAAAACAAATCTAGTGCGCTCTAGATTTTCTTTCAGCACAAAAACAAACATTGTAAGGTAAAATAAGTTTATCCTATGCTAGATTTACTTTTAGCACAAAAACAAACATTGCAAAGTAAAACAAATCTACCATGTGCTAAATTTTATTGTAGCAAAATCATAAGAATTACAAGGTAAAACAAACATAATGCGTGCTAGATATTTTTCTAGAATAAACAAAAATATTTAAGTGTAAAACAAATCTAGTACAACCTAGATTTGTTTCTAGAAACAACAAAAGCATTGTGGTTTATTTGTTTATAGCATGCACTAGATTTGTTTATAATATAAACAAAAGCATTTTAGGGTAAAATAGATCTAGCATTCACTATATTCGTTTCTAATACAAACATAAGCATTGAAATGCAAAATAAATATAGTGTGTGGTTGATTTCCATCTAGCAAAACACATGCATTGGAAGGTAAAACAAATCTAGTGTGGTAGATTTGTTTCTAGCATAAAAATATTAACCATTGCAAGGTAAAACAAATCTATTGCACATAAGATTTGTTTTTAGCAAAAAAATAAGCATTACAATGTAAAACAAATCTAACAAAAACTAAATTTGTTTTTGTGCAATCACAAGCATTGCAAGGTAAAAGAAACATAGTGTGTAAGATTTATTTCTAGCACAAAAAAAAGAATTGCAAGGTAAGACAAATGTAGAGTGTGCTACACTTGTTTCTAAAAAAGACACAAGCATTGTAAGGTAAAATAAGTCTAGCTAGATTTGTTTTTATCAAAGACACAATCATAACAAGGTAAAACAATTTTACTGTGATGCAAAACATAAACAAAGAATTACACGGTAAAAGAAAAACAGAAACAAGCATTGCAGGGTAAAAGAAATCGAATGTGAGCTATATTTGTTTCTAACATAAACATAAACATCGTATGGTAAACAATATATAACATGCCCTAGTTTTGTTTCTAGCACAAATACAAGTATTATAGAGTAAAGCAAATCTATTGCCCATTAGATTTGTTTTTAGTGCAAACACAAGCTTCTTAGGGTGAAACAAATCTAGCACCTACTAGATTTGTTTCTAACACAAAAACAAGTATTGTAAGTCAAAAAAAATCTAGCGTGCACTAGATTTCCATTATGGACAAACACAAATATTGCAAGGTAAAACAAATTTAGCGTGTGCTAGATATTCTTCTAGTAGAAAAATAAACATTACTAGGTAAAATAAATCTAACATGGATTAGATTTGTTTCTTGGCATAAAACAATCATGGTAAGTTAAAACATTTCTAGTGCACACTAGATTTGTTTCTAAGACGATCACAAACATTCTAGAATAAAGCAAATCTAGCAGACACTATATTTTTTTATAACAAAAATACAAATATTTTGGGATAAAACACATATAACGTGCGTTATATTTCCTTTAACACAAACACAAGCATTGTAAGGTAAAACAATTGTAGTGTGTAATAGGTTTCTTTCTAGCACAAAAGCAAACATTGCAAGGTAAAAAATATGTATTAGATTTGTTCCTTGTATAAAAGCATACATGACGTGGTAAAACAAATCTAACACATGCTATATTTTCTTCTAGCACAATCACAAGCATTGCAGGGTAAAACAAATCTAGCACATGTTATATTTGTTTTTAATACAGACCCAAAAATTTCAAAGTAAAACAAATCCAGTGTAAGGGGAAACAATAAATAATTATAAGGTAAAAAAAATAGCGTGTGCTATATTTGTTCCTAGAACAATCATCAGCATTGTAAGGTAAAAAAATCTTTCTTAAGGAAAAACACAAAAGCATTACAGTGTAAAATAATAGCACAAACACAAGCATTGCATAATAAAAAAAATCTAGTTTGTTTCTAGAACAAACAAAATCATTATAAGGTAAAATGAAATCTAGTGTGTGCGAGATTTCCTTCTAGCACAAACACCAACATTACAAAGTAGAACAAATGTAGATGGAACTATATTTGCTTCTAGCATAAACACATGGATTGGAAGATAAAACAAATTTGTGGGATAGATTTGTTTCTAGCTCAAAAAAAAGCATTGCAAGGTAGAACAAATTGAGTGTACAATATATTTGTTTCTAACGCAAATACCAACATTGCAAAGTAAAACAATTCTACAATAAACACATACATTATATGCTAAAACAAATCTAGCACACACTAGATTTGTTTCCAACAAAAATACAAACATTGTAAGGTAAAACAAATCTACTCTAAGGAAAAATATAAACAAAATAAATGCAGTGTAAAACAAAACCACAAACAAAAACATTGCAGAGTAAAACAAATCTAGCACCTACATGTTAAGAAACCAACTCACAAAAGGATAGAAAACATAGATCAATGCTTTAGAATTCAGCCTCTTCAAGGGGGCCACCTCCTTTACATTACACAAATGAACAATTCTTGGACGATACAAATGACTAAACCTACCTTCCATATATAGGAGTATATGGTGTTAAAATATAATCAAGCCAACATAACAGTAATAACATAAGGGCACAAAAATAACAATAGTGGGTTTCTATGGGGCGTACTAATAACAATATGGAGACAATAGGGGCACAATAATAACAATAAGGATACAATGACAATAGTAATGGGGGAATCACTAGTATTATAGGTGCCTAACATGCATCTCTCCTTCCGAAAAGTGTTTTCCTCAATGCTTGAGTAGTTCTGGATGCTTCTGTATAAAATTCTCATCCTCCCATTTGCAATCTTTAGCGGATAAGTTCTTCCACTTGATGAGATACTCTGAAATTGATCAATTTCATAGCTATCGAGTTCTTGCTTCTGTGACTGTTTCTAGTTCCAATATGATTTTTCCTTCCTCGTCAAGTTTTGGCAATATTGTTTGAACTGGGATCTTTTCACCTATAACCTTCTTTAAACATGAAACATGAAAAACTGCGTGCACTCGGGAAGCTGCAGGAAGCTCCAATTTGTATGCCATAGTACCAACCTTTTGCAACACCTTGTATGGACCATAATACTTTGGTGATAATTTATTATCCTTCTTAGCTCACTTGAGTTGACATTTGTTTATATGGTTTTAGCTGTAGGAATACCTAGTCACCTACATCAAAAATTCTTTCGCTACGATGTTGATCTGCCTGTTGTTTCGTTCTATTCTGTGCCCACATGAGGTTATCCCTTAAGAGTTGGAGAACTTGTTTTTGATTCTTGATGTGATGTTCCACTGCTTGAACCTTAGAATTTTCTCTTAAATATGATGTGATGGATGGTGGATGATATCCGTAAAGTTCCATAAATGGGGTCATCTTTGTTGCATTATGGAAGGAAGTGTTATACCACCATTCAGCCAGAGGCAACCATTTGACCCATTGTGTCTGTTTATTAGATACAAAGCAAAAAAGATATCCTTCCAAATATTTCTTTACTATCTCAGTTTTCTCATCAAATTGAGGATGATTAGATGAGCTATGAGCTAACTGAGTACCGAGACAAGAAAATAATTATGTCCAAAATTTTATAATGAAAATGGGATCTCTCTCGCTTACAATAATCTTTGGGTTTGCATGTAGCTTTTGAATTGTTTCCATAAATGTAGTAGACATTGTACTGGATTTAAATGCATGTGATAATGCACAAAAGTGTGCATACTTGTAAGTCTGTCAACTACCACCACGATGACACTCTTTCCTTCAGACTTGGGTAAACCTGTGATAAAATCCATTGAAACTTCCTCCTAATGTTAGCTTGGAATGGATAAAGGTTGTAATAGACCCAGGCTCTTAATTGTTTCAACTTAATTTTGTTGGCAAACTAAACACTCCGCCACAAACTTTTGAATATCCAATTTAAGGCCATCCAGAAAAAATTCCTTCTTAACCCTGTGGTAAGTTTTTAAAAATCCTAAGTGCCCTCCTAAGGGAGAAGTGTGAAATTCCAGAAGAATCTTTTCTTTGAGTTGGGAATTCTTACATAGGTATAAGAAATCTTTGTACCATAATGAATCATTTTTCCATCCAAATGTATGAGATGTATTGGGATCTTGTTGTAACTTTCAAATGAGTGCCCACACCTCTTCCTCATTCTTCCATTCCTCCCTTGCTTTGTTTATCCAATGTGTTTGGATAATTGAAATGGCGTACAACAAGGCTTCCACATCCTCATCCTTTTCTGAGAGTGCAAATGCCACAACATTTTGCTTCCCTTTTTTGTAGATGATTTCAAGGTCATAACCCAATGTCATTGTGACCATTT